>OX637643.1:15946046-16121046 GCA_951802225.1 Euspilapteryx auroguttella
CACGACATCTTATATTTTTTTTTTATGTTTTTATGTATGATCACGCATAACTTTTTACAGCCGACTTAGGCTACGAACGCACAGGCGGTTTTTTGCCGCGCGGATTTTATGTAACATATTGAATCCTATGGAAGTGTGCGCGCCAGCGGATAAAAAACCGTAAAAATACGCTTGTGCGTTCGGGGCCTATGAATAAGGTTGAAAATTAAATAACAAACTTTGACACCCCGCGGAAATAAAACCGCCTGTGCGTTCGTAGCCTTAAAAATCCTTGGTATTCCTACCCTAAATTACTTTAAGAACTTTGTAATTCGATTATTATTTTATGCTTATCCGTTTTTTTCGGCGGTTTTATTTTTTGATAAAAAGTTTTGAGTGTTGATTAAGGAAAGATGTTAAGTATGGTGAGCTGAGTTAAATGTTTGGACGTGGAAGCAACCACAGAACTATAAAACAAAGAAAGAGTAGAGTCTTCCTCGTTCTGTTCAAGCAAGTGTGGTGGTACTAGGGTGTTGTAGGGTTGGACGTTTCTGTTCGATCCTTCACCATTCTTTCACAACGGCAGTCCATTTTTCTATTTTTGTTTAGGATCCGGTTTGGTTTGTATGCTAGCATGCGGGACGCGCGTGTCTACGCTCACTTAAGTATAAACCTAATGCCAGGCTATGCCTGCACAATTTACCCAGTAACCAACATATTCCCAAATATCCATTCCCGTCGGATTGTTGAGATACCTAGTAGCATAATGTTCTTTCTCACGATGGAAGTGTAAATTATCTGCGTAAGTAAGTACACTTACCTAATTGATTTCATTCAAATTGGTTCAGTTTTGTCGTGAAAGCAAGACAGACATACTTACATACTTAGTTAATTTTGCATTTAAAATATTAGATTATTCGCCATCAAACGGGGTCCTGCGGAAAACTGAAAACGGACTGCCCCAGAGAGGAATAAAGCGAAATAGTACCTATGTCTAATGGAAATAAGCACTAAGAAAGGCTGTTGACACTGTGTCACACACACTCTCACACTCATCACACTCTGCAGAAAAAGGACGCCATCTAGGGTAACAAAATGTGACTATTTTACTTTTTTGCATTTTTTTTTATACTTGCAACATTAAACAACACACCACAGACTACCTACACATCTCATCTTCACTTACTTTTGAAATCTTCCCTTAAGATCTAACACCGCGGAACTCATCTTTTAGCGTATTTGACTTTTTGGTATCATTGGATAGGGAATCGCAAGGCGCATCGATTGGCAAATCAAAAACAAGAATATCAACCAATCCCGAGGCTTAATTTAGCTTTTTCCATCACTGCGTAACTCAGCTGACGCTCATTCCAGTGGCAACACCGCGTAACTCTTCAAGATTTCTATGTGTAAGAGTTAATGCAAGGGTATTGTGCAACAAAAATGACAAAAACTGAATAAATACCACTTGTAAATGTATGAATTTTATATTACTGCTTCATTAAACTATAAGGAATTGTTTTTAACCTTTTACTTCAATTTATAAATGTTTTTTTTTGCCTTAAATATTATCTCAAAAAACTATTTCTATTTACGCGGTGTTTTGAAACTTATAAATGAAGAAAATTAATGAGTTACGCGGTGTTTTTCATATATCTTATCGACTTTGCTTAGCAATTTTTTCAAATCTTTAAAGTTGAAAATTAACATGAACAAAGACGATATTAAAATGACTATGCCAATTAATAATATCAATGTCAATTAGGTACTGCCACTTTGGTTTTCTTAATGACAATGGTTTATAGAAGATGTACTATATCTTACATCTAAAGGCTCAATCGCTAGATCGCTCTAACAATAAGGCCGCCCACTGCAATCAATGTATTTAATTCAGAAAAAATGTAATTTACATTATGTTAATTGATCGCAATGAAGTGTCTTTCTATGTATTTAACTTAGTGATTATGGTATTGTGACGAACTTAAATAAAAGACATAGTTACGGTCGAAAGGTAGTCATACCATTTAACCATGAAGTGGTAACTACGACACTGACTATTGACTAGCGCTAAAAGTAGAATTATGATAAAAAAAGAACAGACGGAACGTTTAAGATTGAGGATACTAACAATTAATTTAAATCACAACCAAAAATCATCATTATCTGCTTCGTAATGGAGATAGGCTTTCCCCACAGATCCAGTGTACTACCGCGAACTTTACCAGGTCGTCTACCTCGTGTCTGCCTACTCTGAGTTTTCTCCACTCACGAATTCAACAACCATCTGTTCTGCGATCTATCTATGTGCTCAGCTCATTGCCACCTAAGTTTTAAAAGAATATAGGCAGTGTCGGTGACTTAACTTCTTTTGCATAGATAGCTCAGGAAAATGATATAAAACTAGCCCACAAATCACCATTCTCACCGGTCCTGTGCCACCCTCATGTAGTTATAACCACAACCTTCATCAGGTCCTCTGACCACCTTGTGCGGCGTCTGCCTACTCTGAATACAATAAGCATGTTGCTAAAAAGATATTATATTAGCCAGATAAGAAAAATTTTAAGCATAAGTTTGTTATTAACATAGATATTTTTTTACATGTTTTTTTTATTTATTATGGTTTCTGGTTGCTGGAAGGGAAGACCTTTTGAGTATTTAAAATAATTATTTTCATTTAAGAAATCTTTTCTGCGAAGACTTTGATATGACTTGAAGTTCATCAAAGTGTGACTGAAAGATCTTTAATTTCTTAAAGAGATAATTAGTTTTATAACACTATGTTGATATATGTGCGTATTTTTTATTTTTTGTTAATTTCCTGACATAATTTTTTAAATAATTTTCGAACACCTTTAAATAAATTCTGGTTGTGTTGAATAAATACTTAGAAATTCAGTTCAAATTTTAGTATAAAAACATTGCGTAAGTCATCCAAATAAAGCAGCAACACCGCTTAAGTCATAAAAATTGGCTATTCTGTGTATATATTTAAATAAAAACTACATGTAAATTTGTAATAAATTAAATAAAAACATCGTACATTCAAAAATAAGAGTATGTTGAAGAAAATTTGAAGATAAACAGTTTTTTGTCTCTCCTGAATAGTTGGTAAAAATGAGTTCCGCGGTGTTAGATCTTAAGGGACGAAATGTCAGTAGTTCTTTGATAAATCCAGATCAATCAATCAATCAGGCAAATATTGTCAAATATTGTGTTGCCGTTTTAGCGACTTTGTCGCCAGAGATAGCGGAATAAAAGCGAAAAAAAAATTAAGTGACTAGTAGCAACTTTTTAAAATTCTGCCTAGCCTGGTAGTTGTCTGAACTATTGTAAGACATTTTTCTAACGATTTCTTTATCTTCCACTTGTACTCTTTTAGAAAATGAAGAATAATTTTTTACGTTTCTTTCATCGTATTACTCACTCACGTATCGTATCATATCATATCATATCACGTGTTAATATCATATTTCATCGTATTATACTCGCGTGGCATTAAAAGTTATCAATAATTTTTTTTTTTGAATTTTCCTTTTATTTCTGATTCTGATTCTGATCACGCTGAATTTTGCTTTTTTGGAAGGATTTTATTTAGCAATTCCAGCGTATTTTTTACACGTTTTTTTGTCAAAATCTAGCGACTTTTCCTTGTAGTTTTAGCGAGATTTTTTTCCGAAGTGGCAACACTGCAACGCTAGAAAGAATGGTTGGTGCATTTTGTTGTTTATTTTCTCTTTTTCGTGTGGAATTTGTGAATTTTAAATAAATTAGCCCAGTTAGGTCTTCCAATTATGTATGGTGCTTCCAAAAAGAGTTAGTTTGCCTTTGAAATGGAGGGGGATACAGCGGCTGCCGTGGAGCAGCCTCGACAGGAGCCCGTGCCTCGAATCAAGGTGGAGCCCGAGGCGGCGACGAAGGCCGAGCCGCGGGAGCCTCGGGAGCGGCGCGAGTGCGCGGCGTGCGGCGGTGGCGTGGAGGACTGGGTGGAGGCGGCGGCAGGCAGCTCGCTGGCGCTGCTATTGAGTCGGCTGCTCGGCGGCAGCGGAGGCGCTGTGGCGTGCCGGCCCTGCGCCGTCCTTCTAGCTGACCTGGAGCGCGCCGAGGCCGAGTACCGCCGCCTCAAGCGAGAGTTCGACGAGATCGTCGCTCGCAACCCGCTGCACCGCGCTCCGCACCAGCCCACATCACTAGTCTCCGAGTTCAAGATTGAGAACTGCGAGTCAGACTACCTTCCTGACCAACAGTCTGACTCAGAAGACGAGCCGCTAGCTGTAAAGAGAACACGAGTGACAGGGACAAAAAAGAAAAAAACTAAAAAGAAAGAGCCTACTGCTCTAAAAAAACGAAAAAGTCAGAAAAAGAAGACTAAGGACAGGTAAGTTTGTTTTTTTTGTTTGTGGGTTTCTTTGCAGACTGCATAAATATATTTTTACTCAAAATTTTTTTATTAATCTATACCAATTTTATAAAGAGGAAAAATTTGTTTGTTTGTTTGTAACGAATAGGCTCCGGAAATACTGAACCGATTTGAAAAATTATTTCACTGGTAGGAAGCTACATTAACCCCGAGTGTCTTTGGCTATATTATTTTTTCAAAAAAATTAGGGATCCTTACCTAAACTCAAATAATGTATCCCAAGGTGCAATATTTTTTCCGTTGTTTACATATTTTGACAGGTGGTTTGTTGTTGTTGTTTGTTTTTTATTCGGCCATTCTGGGCAGTTAAAAAGAACATAGTCTATAGAGCCAAGTCTTTTGTAGTATCTTATATTCTATAGCGTAACAAAGTAAGCCGGGAAAACTCATACTTAGTAAAGTTGATGCTGCTAGAGAAATAATATTAATAGTTTTGTTCTTATATTTCAGCTGTGAAGATGATTTTGATCTGGACAACTATTCGGTCAAACAGGAGATAGAGTAAGTTATTTGTTTTCATTGTATTATAGGAAAATGAAATAGAAAAAAAAGTGAAAGATTGCAGTGCAAAAATGAGTCCTACTATGCATTTTAGCTTTAGGTTAGTTAGACGAACATCTTTTTAAAAGTCAAAGTATTTTTTTTTATTCCATATAGGATACAAGTTATCACTTATTGAAAGTCAATTAGACTAGTATAATTGGTATTGATAACTTGGTACAGTGGCGGACACGATCGGCGTAACATTTCCGGTTTTTCTGTATTGCAAAATAGCTCTTGTTCTTTGGTAATACAGTCTGTGGCTGACGAAACCATAGACAAATCTGTTACGGCCTCCTAGTCCGTGACTGTACCTTATTTGGTAAAAAGTGCTAAAGAATCCTATACTGCAAGAGGCGAGGTGTTTCAGGATGCCCAACATCTTAAAGCGGGGTTGTGCTTTCTTATTGATGTTACCTGCTGTTTGTTGACTTGAGCAATCAGTTCTCAGTAATCAGTCAAGTAAAGCAATTAAGTATTCCTTAAGGGGAACCTATATCATGCAATATATAATTCAAATCTGCAATACTTGTTACAGCTTACCAATTGACTTCAAAGATAGTTCATTATTACTCAAAACGGAAGTGGAAGTGGAGCAGGAAGAAATTACAGGCACTGCGGAATCTAAACAAAACTCAGTGCCGAAGCGGCGAGGCAGACCCGCGGGCTCGGGGAAGGGAAGGTCGGGCGGCGCGCGGGGGGCGCGGAGAACACACTCCAGTACTAAGAAAGACATGTACGCGTGTGATCAGTGTCGAGCTAAATACTCTAGTAAAGGTGAGTTTAGAGTGTTAGCTTTAGGAAGTGCAAAAAGAATCTGCCCTATGCCCCTAAGAGCAAAGATTTGATTGTTTGTTTTGTGATACTACTGAACTGATTTCAAATATTCTCTCACTTTTGTGAAGCTACACTATCCCCGGGTGCCAAAGGCTATTGAAATATTCTCTAAAAATCAAATTGAAGGGCGGTAAGAAGTTCGCCGGGTCAGCTAGTAACGTATAATGTGTCAACTCAACACACAATTATAAACGACAAAGATTTCAGGCAGTCCAGAACTGTACCAATGTTCCATAAAAGACTGCGAAAAGTTGACCTAACTCTACTAAATAAATTCACTGCTCATTTCTTTTCCTTCAACTGTATCAATTTTTTGCAGTTACGCATAAGTTACTTTTGCCTGTCTGTTATGTGTTGTATGAGCGAAGTGTATGGTATTGCCTTCTTATTATTTAAATTTAATGGACTTGACTCCACTTCAGTGGAGTATTTTGCCAATGTCAAGTTCACAAATTAGTTCAAATGGTGGGCTTAAAGCCCGGCAACGTTGTACGGTTATTATAACTTTATTGGATTACTAGAGGCTGCCCCGCGGTTTTTCACGCGCAAATTTCTCA
The DNA here is from genome assembly GCA_951802225.1 of Euspilapteryx auroguttella. Lineage (NCBI taxonomy): Eukaryota > Metazoa > Arthropoda > Insecta > Lepidoptera > Gracillariidae > Euspilapteryx > Euspilapteryx auroguttella. Next base: position 15,952,380 of record OX637643.1, read on the forward strand.
TAAACACAAAAATCCCGTTTTTTTCCTGTTCCCGTGGGAATTTCGGAAAATCCCTTCTTAGTGCTCACCTACACTCCCTAAGCAACATGCAAAATTTCAGCCCGCTACGCCCAGTAGTTTCGGCTCTGCGTTGTCTGTCAGTCACTCAGTCAGTCAGTAACGGAAGGGTTTTATATATATTGATTGTTTTAAAGCCTGCTAACAAACATAAAAGATTAGCTAGTTTAAGGTCACTATCATATCTGCCTTCTTTCCAAGTGCCAAGTTGTAACAATGAATACGGGAAGAGAGTCTGGTCTTGCATTCTTCCACGTATACTGAACGAGTTACCAACTTCTATTATAGAAAGAATTGAAAATAAAAATTCAAAACATGTATTAAAGAATTACTATATTAATGAAAAAGACACAATTTAAAATATCAACATTTATATTGCGAGTGACCCTTAAATTTACACAATCTTATAATTAAAGATTTTAAATTTAAGTTTAGAATTATAATTAATTAACTAAGTTGTGAATCAGAAAATAAACAGTTTAAATTTTTTTTTTTAACAAAACACGTGGTTTCGGAACCGACGTTAAACAATAATCCGTATTGTGTTCAGAGCGGCTGGCGCGGCACCTGGCGGCGCACGGCGCCGGCCCGCCCTACATCTGCGAGGTGTGCGGCGCGTCCTACAAGCACCGCCGCGCCTGCGAGATACACGTCGCGCTGCACAAGGGTGGGCTCTCCTCACCATATCTCCGGATTTGTCCTCGGATTTGTCCGCCTCCGTAGCTCAGTGGCGTAGCGCGTCGCGCCACGGCACGGCAGGTTGTGGGTTCGATCCCCGCAGAAAAACACCACATATTAATTTCTCACAAAAATCACGTTGTGGTTGTTTTCGGTTGGATAGGACATTGCAGGCTTGAATCACCTGATTGTTCGAAAAGTAAGATGATTCCGTGCTTCGGAAGGCACGTTAAGCCGTCGGTCCCGGCCGCAGTAGTGGTCGCTATAACCGCGGCGACAAGCTGGCCCCGCCTCACGTTGGTAATAAAGCATAAACTCGGCTAAACGTGGGTCCGGCTCTCAAGCCGGTGCCTCTGCCTAACCCTCCGGGGAATAAAAAGCGTGATATTATGTATGTATGTATTTGTTCAGAACGTTGTGGTTTGAAAGAGGATGTAGTGAACAAGATTGAATGCTTCGGTGGTTTGGTCACTAAGAGCGGATGGATGACAGGAGATTGACGAAAGAAATATATAGAGCGGATGCGGAAGGCACGGTTGGAAGAGCTAGGCCACGGAGAACGTTCACCGACCAAACTGGTGACGTTCTGAGGAAAGGCCGCGTGAAGAGTTCACGAAACCGACGTGCGTGTATGAAAAGGCTATGACTGTAGAAGAAGCGAAAGAAGTGTGTCAGGATCGTAGCAAGTGGAAATCAATTGTCTCTGCCTACCCCGATGGGATACAGGCGTGACGTTATGTATGTATGTATTTCCGGATTTTCGACTTTTTTCAGGGTTCAAATCGTGATGAAAAATCGTGTGTGTTATGTGCGGTTTGTGAGTTGAGTATGCGTAAAAGATTAACCGTGCTATTCATAAAGATACATTAGATTTTAAGTAGCACTACTGGAGGTCTACTTCTCTGGTTTGTTGTATGGTTAATACGTGACATCCAGTCTAAGTTGACATACGTCAAATAACTAAAATGCTCTTTAACTTTTTATGAATAACAGCAGTGGCGTGCCGAGCCTAGTAAAACAGAGCAAGCCCGAGCTATGATTTAAGCATTTTCTGGAGTATACAACACCAACAGTACACTTTATTTGTATGAGAACAGCCAACAATCCATGGTGTATTGTAAACTGATCTATTAAATTGTCGTTTGTGAGATTTAGTCGTTTGAGAAATACATAAATCAGGAGTTGGTTTTGGTGTTGTAATGAGTTGTTTTTTTTTTCGGAAAAACTCAACGATCTTACCTTTTTCTCGTGAACAAGTAAGCGGACACACTTTAAAGCCTCACATTCCACAACCGGGTGCTCCATTTCACTCGAAAACAGTTCAATTTAACATTAAATTACGATTCATAAAACTTTTACCGCGCGCACAACAAGAAATTTTTCATCGAACTGAACTGAAGTAAACAGCGAGCCGCGAGCGAAGCGAGAAAACGACAAAGTTAAATGCATCATGGCGCCATCTCGCGGCACACGAGTTTGGCGCGTCCGCGACCACTTCATTGGCAATCCGGGCTTTCGAGCTCAGTACAAAAGTGCTTTAGCCAGTAATCCAAATATATCGAGCCTAAGTTGATATTTATATAGGTTAGAAAGAGAGGATAGCAAGCCAGATAAGAAGCCAACGAGTGCAAGCGAAACAAAGATAGAATATTGTTTAGTGTGTGGTTGTTTGTTGGTCGCGGGGAAGTCGCGAGTGCATTTTATTGTACCTCAGTAATTGTAGTACCATGGTGGCAGAGTCGATTATCGCGTGCCGTGTTGTAATGGATGCGCGAGAATATTTAAACAATGAAATCGTATTATAAATTAAAAAAAGCACGTAGACGGAACGTTTATTATATTTTGAATGAGTTATTAGAGTCTACATGCAATTTAGTTATTTTATTAGGGCAAGCCGGGCTTCTCGGCTTATATTGTAGTAACGCCACTGAATAACAGGGTTTTTTTTATTTATTTATTTTTATTTGGATCACCACCAGGTTTACAAAATTCATGCTTAACATAAAAACAATTTAAATAAAATAGGTATGCAAACCCAATAATAGGCAACCACTGCATGCAAAAAGTTGGTTACTACTTAGGCCTAAATAATATACTTGAATTAAACTTACTCTAACATAATACTTAATTAATCAGCCATAAGAGTGCGTGAGCATACAGATAGGGTTTGTGCGGGCGTGTGTGTTAGACTGAGAGACTGTGTGTCATTATTCGAATGTTAAATATTATATTTATGGCTAAAGAATTGATTTTCAGGTATAAGCAAGTGGAAATGCGAAGAGTGTAACCGGCTGTTCCCGTCAAAAGGTGCTCTGGAGCGGCACAACAATATTCACACTGGGAAGCTTAATTATCAGGTAATATATATTTTTTTCACTTATAGAATAGAATAGAAAACGTGTATTACCAAACAGTGACACGCCATTACAAAAATACACAAAAAGGTTAACAAAAACAATGTAACGGTAACAATATGCCACTATAGCAAAGGGCACTGCCTGAGCATTTGCTATGGGTTTCAGCCCAAAATGAGTACCGGTAGTGTTCACGAACGTCCATGGGCGTTATTTCCACAAATTGTGTAAAGGAACATTTAATAATTTATGACTAAACGTTGTTCTGTCCTATACGACTGATGGTTTTTTTTAATTCATAAAACGCTATTAGGCTCTCCAAGTGTTGATAGTTTCTGAACTATCAGTTGTCCTGTACCACGAAACACTCGACGCCAAATTTAGTCGAACATCGAATTACATATTGTCTAAGAGAGAAAAGGATAGAGATACTTTTATCTTTGCCTGCTCCGTGGCTCATTTGGCAGTGATGTGGACTGAGAAGCGGGTGCATCGGGTTTGATTCCCGGCGGAAGGGAACATAGATATCATGAATTTTGTTTGTTTACCGGTCTGGGTGTATTGTTCGTCTCAGTTTGGGGTTCGGGTATTCTATGCTAGATACAGGTTATTTCTAGTTAGGGACATAAGACCTTACCCTGCTTCTTCTATCTAAACCTTCCCTAACACTGCTTGTCACGGCGTCTCCGCAGTGCGACCAGTGCGGCAAGTCGTTCATCCACACGTCGTCGTTCAAGATGCACAAGCTGGCGCACTCGGGGCTCAAGCCGCACGCCTGCGCCGTCTGCGGGCTGCGGCTCATGACGTCATCGCACCTGAAGCGGCACCTGCGGATACACTCGGGCGAGAAGAGATACGAGTGCGACCACTGCGGACGACGCTTCTCGGAGAGGTTTGTTAGTTCAGTGTGCGGGCTGCGGCTCATGACGTCATCGCACCTGAAGCGGCACCTGCGGATACACTCGGGCGAGAAGAGATACGAGTGCGACCACTGCGGACGACGCTTCTCGGAGAGGTTTGTTAGTTCAGTGTGCGGGCTGCGGCTCATGACGTCATCGCACCTGAAGCGGCACCTGCGGATACACTCGGGCGAGAAGAGATACGAGTGCGACCACTGCGGACGACGCTTCTCGGAGAGGTTTGTTAGTTCAGTGTGCGGGCTGCGGCTCATGACGTCATCGCACCTGAAGCGGCACCTGCGGATACACTCGGGCGAGAAGAGATACGAGTGCGACCACTGCGGACGACGCTTCTCGGAGAGGTTTGTTAGTTCAGTGTGCGGGCTGCGGCTCATGACGTCATCGCACCTGAAGCGGCACCTGCGGATACACTCGGGCGAGAAGAGATACGAGTGCGACCACTGCGGACGACGCTTCTCGGAGAGGTTTGTTAGTAGAAGACTATGTATTGATTTATTTTGTTCTTTATGAAATCATAGATACTTCGGAGGGCATACTTGTATGACATGCTTTTTGAAATCTTAAAACTGTGTCTTGAACATACTTGCGCTATGATTGCTCGGGTATGCTACAGCGGGAGACGCAAGATGAACAGATAGCGCACTGGTGTAGACATAGCCATAGCGGGCGGGGTCCACACCAAGCCATAACTTTTGAGTGCGCCCTCTATCGGGTCAATAGGACACGGGTATTCTTAGATTACATTAGATTAGATTCATTTATTTCATACTATCATATTCATATTACATACAAAGTTGTATTATAAAGTTTCAAAGTATAATGTGATCGTCAAAATATTGTACAAAAATTATATAAAAAATAATAAGTAGTTACTTAATGATTTAAGAACTATGTAAACAATGTCAAATCCTTAAATGTATAATTGTATATAAAATGTCAAATACTTAAATTATCATTGCAATATACTTGAATTACATATTGTAACTGTCGAATACTTAAATTACACAAATAATGTCCATTGTCAAACAAATTTATAGTTTAAAAAGTCATCTATACAATAATATTTATGTTTCAGCAAAAGTTTTTTCAGTCGGCGACAAAACGCTTTGTCATTGATTTCCTCCTTCAGCTCAGTAGGCAGATGCTCATATGAGTGTGACCAATTCGCGCGGGTTGTGTGTAGCGAACACCGATAGTCAAAGCACAAATCTTTTCCTATTGCGATACCAATATGACTGGGCATGTGGCCTGCTGCCCTGGTTTGTTCTTATTACTCTGGAGCATTGGTAAAATAAAGACGAGTTGCACAGTAATCAAAGTATTTTCCTGGTGGGGGTCATGGGGGCCAAGTTTATCAACTAAAAACGAGTGACTCGTAATTGTCTTGTTAGCGACTTAGTTAACCATTGCTGTTTTCTTTGAGCGTGCAACAGAAAACTTTGTTAAAGCGGCAATGGTTAACGAAATCGCTAACAAGACAATTACGAGTCACTCGTTTTTAGTTAAGAAACTTGGCCCCCATGACCCTCACCAGGAAAATACTTGATTATTGTGCAACTCGTATATAAGAACAAACCAGGGCGGCAGGCCACACGCAGTCACTCGTTTTTAGTTAAGAAACTTGGCCCCCTAAAGTCCTGTGGAGGTCAGACGAGTCAACCTCTGGTGACCCCGACGTGATAGGAGCCGAGTGACGAGTACGGTATGTTGGCTGCAGGTACAACCTGGCGGCGCACGCGCGCTCGCACGCGGCCCGGCCCGACGCCGCCGACCCGCTGGCGGGCGCCGCGCGCGGCCCGCGGACCTTCAGCTTCCGCTGCCCCTACTGCCCCGAGCGAGCCGCGCGCAAGTACGACTACACTCACACACACACACACACACACACACACACACACACACGGCTAGTACACTACATGATACACACGCCGCGGCCCGCGGACCTTCAGCTTCCGCTGCCCCTACTGCCCCGAGCGAGCCGCGCGCAAGTACGACTACACTCACACACACACACACACACACACACACACACACACACGGCTAGTACACTACATGATACACACGCCGCGGCCCGCGGACCTTCAGCTTCCGCTGCCCCTACTGCCCCGAGCGAGCCGCGCGCAAGTACGACTACACTCACACACACACACACACACACACACACACACACACACGGCTAGTACACTACATGATACACACGCCGCGGCCCGCGGACCTTCAGCTTCCGCTGCCCCTACTGCCCCGAGCGAGCCGCGCGCAAGTACGACTACACTCACACACACACACACACACACACACACACACACGGCTAGTACACTACATGATACACACGCCGCGGCCCGCGGACCTTCAGCTTCCGCTGCCCCTACTGCCCCGAGCGAGCCGCGCGCAAGTACGACTACACTTACACACACACACACACACACACACACACACACACGGCTAGTACACTACATGATACACACGCCGCGGCCCGCGGACCTTCAGCTTCCGCTGCCCCTACTGCCCCGAGCGAGCCGCGCGCAAGTACGACTACACTCACACACACACACACACACACACACACACACACACACACACGGCTAGTACACTACATGATACACACGCCGCGGCCCGCGGACCTTCAGCTTCCGCTGCCCCTACTGCCCCGAGCGAGCCGCGCGCAAGTACGACTACACTTACACACACACACACACACACACACACACACACACACACGGCTAGTACACTACATGATACACACGCCGCGGCCCGCGGACCTTCAGCTTCCGCTGCCCCTACTGCCCCGAGCGAGCCGCGCGCAAGTACGACTACACTCACACACACACACACACACACACACACACACACACACACACACACACACACACGGCTAGTACACTACATGATACACACGCCGCGGCCCGCGGACCTTCAGCTTCCGCTGCCCCTACTGCCCCGAGCGAGCCGCGCGCAAGTACGACTACACTCACACACACACACACACACACACACACACACACGGCTAGTACACTACATGATACACACGCCGCGGCCCGCGGACCTTCAGCTTCCGCTGCCCCTACTGCCCCGAGCGAGCCGCGCGCAAGTACGACTACACTCACACACACACACACACACACGGCTAGTACACTACATGATACACACGCCGCGGCCCGCGGACCTTCAGCTTCCGCTGCCCCTACTGCCCCGAGCGAGCCGCGCGCAAGTACGACTACACTCACACACACACACACACACACACACACACACACACACACGGCTAGTACACTACATGATACACACGCCGCGGCCCGCGGACCTTCAGCTTCCGCTGCCCCTACTGCCCCGAGCGAGCCGCGCGCAAGTACGACTACACTCACACACACACACACACACACACACACACACACACACGGCTAGTACACTACATGATACACACGCCGCGGCCCGCGGACCTTCAGCTTCCGCTGCCCCTACTGCCCCGAGCGAGCCGCGCGCAAGTACGACTACACTTACACACACACACACACACACACACACACACACACACGGCTAGTACACTACATGATACACACGCCGCGGCCCGCTGACCTTCAGCTTCCGCTGCCCCTACTGCCCCGAGCGAGCCGCGCGCAAGTACGACTACACTCACACACACACACACACACACACACACACACACACACACACACACACACACACGGCTAGTACACTACATGATACACACGCCGCGGCCCGCGGACCTTCAGCTTCCGCTGCCCCTACTGCCCCGAGCGAGCCGCGCGCAAGTACGACTACACTCACACACACACACACACACACACACACACGGCTAGTACACTACATGATACACACGCCGCGGCCCGCGGACCTTCAGCTTCCGCTGCCCCTACTGCCCCGAGCGAGCCGCGCGCAAGTACGACTACACTCACACACACACACACACACACGGCTAGTACACTACATGATACACACGCCGCGGCCCGCGGACCTTCAGCTTCCGCTGCCCCTACTGCCCCGAGCGAGCCGCGCGCAAGTACGACTACACTCACACACACACACACACACACACACACACACACACACACACACACACGGCTAGTACACTACATGATACACACGCCGCGGCCCGCGGACCTTCAGCTTCCGCTGCCCCTACTGCCCCGAGCGAGCCGCGCGCAAGTACGACTACACTCACACACACACACACACACACACACACACACACGGCTAGTACACTACATGATACACACGCCGCGGCCCGCGGACCTTCAGCTTCCGCTGCCCCTACTGCCCCGAGCGAGCCGCGCGCAAGTACGACTACACTCACACACACACACACACACACACACACGGCTAGTACACTACATGATACACACGCCGCGGCCCGCTGACCTTCAGCTTCCGCTGCCCCTACTGCCCCGAGCGAGCCGCGCGCAAGTACGACTACACTCACACACACACACACACACACACACACACACACACACACACACACACGGCTAGTACACTACATGATACACACGCCGCGGCCCGCGGACCTTCAGCTTCCGCTGCCCCTACTGCCCCGAGCGAGCCGCGCGCAAGTACGACTACACTCACACACACACACACACACACACACACACGGCTAGTACACTACATGATACACACGCCGCGGCCCGCGGACCTTCAGCTTCCGCTGCCCCTACTGCCCCGAGCGAGCCGCGCGCAAGTACGACTACACTCACACACACACACACACACACACACACACGGCTAGTACACTACATGATACACACGCCGCGGCCCGCGGACCTTCAGCTTCCGCTGCCCCTACTGCCCCGAGCGAGCCGCGCGCAAGTACGACTACACTCACACACACACACACACACACACACACACACACGGCTAGTACACTACATGATACACACGCCGCGGCCCGCGGACCTTCAGCTTCCGCTGCCCCTACTGCCCCGAGCGAGCCGCGCGCAAGTACGACTACACTCACACAAACACACACACACACACACGGCTAGTACACTACATGATACACACGCTGCGGCCCGCGGACCTTCAGCTTCCGCTGCCCCTACTGCCCCGAGCGAGCCGCGCGCAGTACGACTACACTCACACACACACACACACACACACACGGCTAGTACACTACATGATACACACGCCGCGGCCCGCGGACCTTCAGCTTCCGCTGCCCCTACTGCCCCGAGCGAGCCGCGCGCAAGTACGACTACACTCACACACACACACACACACACACACACACGGCTAGTACACTACATGATACACACGCCGCGGCCCGCGGACCTTCAGCTTCCGCTGCCCCTACTGCCCCGAGCGAGCCGCGCGCAAGTACGACTACACTCACACACACACACACACACACACACACACACGGCTAGTACACTACATGATACACACGCCGCGGCCCGCGGACCTTCAGCTTCCGCTGCCTCTACTGCCCCGAGCGAGCCGCGCGCAAGTACGACTACACTCACACACACACACACACACACACACACACACGGCTAGTACACTACATGATACACACGCCGCGGCCCGCGGACCTTCAGCTTCCGCTGCCCCTACTGCCCCGAGCGAGCCGCGCGCAAGTACGACTACACTCACACACACACACACACACACACACACACACACACACACGGCTAGTACACTACATGATACACACGCCGCGGCCCGCGGACCTTCAGCTTCCGCTGCCCCTACTGCCCCGAGCGAGCCGCGCGCAAGTACGACTACACTCACACACACACACACACACACACACACACACACACACACACACACACGGCTAGTACACTACATGATACACACGCCGCGGCCCGCGGACCTTCAGCTTCCGCTGCCCCTACTGCCCCGAGCGAGCCGCGCGCAAGTACGACTACACTCACACACACACACACACACACACACACACACACACACGGCTAGTACACTACATGATACACACGCCGCGGCCCGCGGACCTTCAGCTTCCGCTGCCCCTACTGCCCCGAGCGAGCCGCGCGCAAGTACGACTACACTCACACACACACACACACACACACACACACACACGGCTAGTACACTACATGATACACACGCCGCGGCCCGCGGACCTTCAGCTTCCGCTGCCCCTACTGCCCCGAGCGAGCCGCGCGCAAGTACGACTACACTCACACACACACACACACACACACACACACACACACACGGCTAGTACACTACATGATACACACGCCGCGGCCCGCGGACCTTCAGCTTCCGCTGCCCCTACTGCCCCGAGCGAGCCGCGCGCAAGTACGACTACACTCACACACACACACACACACACGGCTAGTACACTACATGATACACACGCCGCGGCCCGCGGACCTTCAGCTTCCGCTGCCCCTACTGCCCCGAGCGAGCCGCGCGCAAGTACGACTACACTCACACACACACACACACACACACACACACACACACACACACGGCTAGTACACTACATGATACACACGCCGCGGCCCGCGGACCTTCAGCTTCCGCTGCCCCTACTGCCCCGAGCGAGCCGCGCGCAAGTACGACTACACTCACACACACACACACACACACACACACACACACGGCTAGTACACTACATGATACACACGCCGCGGCCCGCGGACCTTCAGCTTCCGCTGCCCCTACTGCCCCGAGCGAGCCGCGCGCAAGTACGACTACACTCACACACACACACACACACACACACACACACACACACACACGGCTAGTACACTACATGATACACACGCCGCGGCCCGCGGACCTTCAGCTTCCGCTGCCCCTACTGCCCCGAGCGAGCCGCGCGCAAGTACGACTACACTCACACACACACACACACACACGGCTAGTACACTACATGATACACACGCCGCGGCCCGCGGACCTTCAGCTTCCGCTGCCCCTACTGCCCCGAGCGAGCCGCGCGCAAGTACGACTACACTCACACACACACACACACACACACACACACACACACACACACACACACACACACACACATGGCTAGATAAGATAAGATAAGATAAGAAATTAAAATGCTTCGTGACTCAATGGCGACAATGGAACTTTCTATTGCTGCACTAAAAAATACTCAAAAAGAAAATCTGGGGAACAGCGAAAAGCCGCCGGTAAGCGCACTGGCCGGGCAAATGAAGATGCAGACACAACTTCCGATATCATCGTTCGCTACTGCCACTAAAAACACCACCGAGTCGGGACTGCACCAGCCGATCGCCCGTAATAGTTTAGTGGTTTCACCGCGATTGGAAGTTAATTCATGTGGACTCACATCGCTGCAATTCTCTACACCAGTTGTTACAGCACCACGTTCGAAACTTCACGCAAAAAACATTCTCATACCGAACAAATCAAATGAACCAGAGCAAGAGTTGGTTGGTAATCTACGGCCTCACGAACACAATATTGAAGGAGTAAAGAATATGACAGTTCCTCCTGTTCCTGAAGAACCATGGATAGAAGTCGTGAATAAACGAAGGCAAAAATCTACGCGCAATCGAACAATCATGGTTGGCACGGGAGCAGAAAATGACCTTATAAAATCGGCAGATCACCTGAAATATATTCAAGCATGGTCGTTTGCTCCAGAAACAACACCCGAAAATGTAATTACATTCTTAAATAAAATTGTAGAGTGTAATAAATACTACGTGGAAAAACGGGATATTAAATCCGATAAGCATGCTTCGTTTGTGATTGGTATTCCGGAGAGTATTTTTGGACAAGTAACTACACCTTCCGCTTGGCCTCCAAGAGTTAAATTTTCGCAGTGGTTTCTCAGACGCCCCCGCTCGCAAGAGCGGGAAAGAAAGTCTGGCAACGACCTCGCGTCAAGTAAGACACTCAAGTAGAAAAGGAATCCAAATCATCTATCAAAATGTTAGAGGGTTGCGTACGAAAACAGACGAATTCCTACAAGGTGTCCTCAGTTCTTCAGCCGACCTTTTCGCAGTTTCAGAGACAGGATGTAATGACAGCTTGCATGATGGTGAATTAGTACCTAGTGGATATTCCATTCTACGCTGTGATAGAGCTGATGGTCGTAAGCAAGGAGGAGTGCTAATTGCAGCCACAACGCATTATGAACTAAAACCAATAAAGCTAGAATGTGACGTGTGCAGTGAAATATTTGAAATTGTTTGTTGTGGTGTATACAAGCAAGATAGATTATATTTTTTGTGTTGTATTGTTTATATTCCGCCAAATTCCACAGAGTCACAATATTTAAGAATGTTTCATGAAATCGAGTCCATATGTGCGAAATATAATAGAATTATTGTCATAGGGGACTTTAACCTCCACTCCGCTTCTACTGAAATTCTAAATTACTATGAGTATGTGCTGGCTTTTTGTGGCTTCCACCAACTTAATAATGTACCTAATTGCAATGACCGGCAGTTGGATCTGGTTTTAGCTAACTTTCAAGACGGTTATATAACAGTTTCGAAGGCCAAATCGTCACTGACACGCCTTGATGAATATCACCCCCCTCTCGATGTGTACGTATCCATAAATGCAGGATCAGCATCAGTAGCAAGACAGATAAACCAGAAAGTTGCTATTGATAGTAATGAATTTCCAAAGCAGGTAACTCGTTGGAACTTCAGAAAATGCGACTTCTCTTATTTGTACAGCTCTATTTCGGTATTTGACTGGTCAGAGCTCCATGAGATTACTGATCCGGATGAAGCGCTTGATTATTTTTATTCTAACTTGAACAAATTGATCAATGAGTGCACTCCAATAAAGAAACGTGTAGAGTTAGGTCAAACTCGGTCTTCTTACCCTGAATGGTTTAATTCCGATATAATACGTGTCATTAAATCAAAATTATTTTTTCACAAAATTTATAAAAGAACGAAGTCAGCCGAGGACTATAAAAAGTTTTCAGATCTCCGTAGATTAGTAAAAGAAAAAATTTCTGCATCCCACCGAGAGTACGAAAGTCGTATTCAGTCCAACCTTAGCAAAGATCCGAAATCCTTTTGGAATTTCATAAAGTCTAAGCGGAGGCATCAAGACAACATTAAGCTTGTTGATGAAATCGGCTTTTCCGTTACTGATAGTCATAGCGCTCAAATGTTCGCAGATTTTTTCCACTCAGTGTACAGCGTTACTGCACCACGCCGAAATACCGAAATAGCTAGCGCTCAGATATCTGAAGGGGACCGTGGTAGCGGCGTCCGTATTCACGTGCCGTTTCTTGACCTGCAAGATGTTAGGGATGCGCTGAGATGTTTGCCAGCGAAAACCTCGTACGGACCTGATGGCATCCCGCTCTACATAGTTAAAGACTGTCGCATGGCCTTGTCGTCGCCATTGCAGCACATATACAACCAATGCTTAAAAATGGGAAGATTTCCACATTGTTGGAAAATAACTAGGGTTATTCCTATACCTAAATGCAAACAGGCGACTAAAGCAGACATGTATAGGCCTATCGCGGTTTTGTCTGCTTTCGCTAAGGTTTTTGAGTCAGCCATCCATAAAATAATGCTCAAACAACTTAATCCGCATATTTCAGAGGCGCAACATGGCTTTAGACCAGGTTATAGCACTTCCACAAACCTATTTAACTTCTCTACATATGTTGCTCCTCACATTGACGCGGGAGTACAGGTGGATGTCGCCTATTTTGATTTTAAAAAAGCTTTTGACTCAGTTGATAACGACGTTTTGTTAAATAAACTTGCTGGCATGGGCCTTACGCCCGCAACACTTGATTTTTTTGCGAGCTACTTTAGTGAAAGGAGACAGTATGTTGACAACAAAGGGTTTATTTCTAGACCATACTCTACATTCTCAGGGGTAAACCAAGGAAGTAACCTGGGGCCTCTACAATTCCTGATTATGATTAACGACTTGCCAGACACAGTTAAAAATTCCGCTTGCTTACTCTTTGCCGATGACCTTAAGCTACTACTACCTGTTAGGAATAACGATGACTGTGACCAGCTCCAGAAAGACATAGACAGTGTGGTTGAATGGGGTAATCGCAATAAACTACTGTTCAACATATCGAAATGTGAAGTAATAAGTTTTAGTAGAGCACGAAACCCTATTCAATACAACTACCATGCCGGCTCTCAGTCTCTACCAAGAGTAAGCACAGTTCGCGATCTTGGTGTCCACATCACAAGTGATTTTTCTTTTCGTGAGCATATAATAGAAGTCTGCAAGCAATCTTTTAAAAGATTGGGTTTCATTATGAGAAGGTGTGGGGGATTCAAAAACCAACTCGCAATTAAATCGCTCTTTAATGCACTTGTTAGAAGCAAGCTCGAAAGCAGTGCACTAGTTTGGAGTCCGCATGAAATTAAATATAGCCAGATGCTGGAGCGTATTCAGAATAAGTTCACTCGCTTCCTGTATTTTAAATTGTACGGAGTGTACCCTTTCTTCCCCCTTATGTACCCGACCCTATTTGTATTAGGCATGGTGGGGTACAACAAACTTGAAGTGAGAAGAAACTGGTCACTTGTATATTATATATTGAAAGTTTTCCGGGGATACGAATGTAACTCCTTTATCTTGCAACAGCTCAATATAGTAATCCCTTACTCTTATTTGCGTACGAGGAAGAAAAGACTGTTTGAAATACCGCAGGCTAAAACAAACCTCTTAACCAACTCACCGCTAGTCACTGGTATCAGGATACTCAATGCTCTATCTGAAGAAATAGACCTATTTCACTGCTCCAAGGTGGAATTCTCAAGGGTGGCCATGCACTTTCTATGTTATAGGTGGAAGGTGAAATAGTGTATTTATTTATTTAGATATAAAGAATATGTGTTTATATTGCTTATGTGTAGATGCTTGTTATATACGTTAGTAAAATAATCAACAGATAGTTTTTAAATGTCTTACTCTATTAAGTCTTATATTGTAATATATTTTAAACTGTATAATTGTCGCAAAGGATTTCATCTGTAATGTCAATTATATCTTAAGAAACAAAATAAATAAATAAAATAAAAAAGATAATATTTATTCATCAAATTCATTACATTTATAAATTACTACAAAGTGTAGATCATTACAATGGTCACAAACGACACGTCAAATTAAAATAAAATATAAATAGTAATTAAATTACATTGGATGGAAGGTCCATTATAAAATAAATTCAATGTTATAAGACATAAACTCGCTCACTTTATAAAATACATTTTCCGTCAGCAATTTTTTTAGTCGAGTTTTGAATATGTTTATGTCATTAATAGCTTTTAAGTCTTTAGGCAATTTCTCATACAATTTAGGTCCTATTACCTTTGGATCCTTATTTGAGAAAACAAGTCTTCTTGGAACAGTTTGAAGTCGATTTGCGTGGCGCGTGTTAATAGAGTGAATGTCAGTGCCACGTGTAAATTGTTCAATATTACTTTTTGTAAACATAATTGTTTCGTGTATGTAAAGGGAGCAGACAGTCTGTATGCAGTGCTCCTTAAATATAGGCCTGCATGATGTTCTTTTTGATGCCCCGGTAATAGTTCGTAAGGCCCTTTTTTGCAGGATTAAGACCCTTTCTACATCAGTTGAATCACCCCAGAGGATTACACCGTATGCGATGATTGACTGAACGTAGGCATAGTATACTTGCCACAGGGTTTGTCTCGACACTATTTTCGTTAGTTCCCTTAGGGCATATATGGATGATGCTAATTTATTGCACACGTAATCCACATGCGGCTTCCACGACAGTGTACTATCAAGCTGGAAACCAAGAAACCTGATTATCTGTGTAAACTGTATATTACTAGACAATTCCAAATGCGTGTGATTTCCACTTCGCCCACTGAATAACATACACTTGGTCTTGTCCGTATTCAGTTTAAGGCCATTTAATTTGAACCAATGTTGCAGCTTGTCGATCACAGTGTTAATTTTGCATTCTAGTTCCTTATATGTGTCCCCAGAGATTACAACACTGGTGTCATCCGCAAAGAGGATGACGTCGCCGACATCAATGGCTTTTGGCAAATCATTCACAAAGACTGAAAAGAGGACATTTCCAAGTGCGGATCCTTGTGGTATACCTACGTGTATTTGTCCTGGACTCGATCGTTGTCCCCCTTCAATACTTTGATTTTTTACTGTCTGACTCCTATCTTGTAGAAATGATTTTAAAAGTTCATGTGACTTGCCTGTAAAACCTATTCTATTTAGCTTTTTAGTAAGTAGATTATGGTTTACTGAATCAAAAGCTTTTGATAGATCGCAAAATACGACGGCAACCTTGAGCTTTTGATCAACTGAACATATAATTTTATTGATCAATTTGAGCGAGGCAGACGTTGTTGAGCGCTCTTTTCTATATGCATATTGATTATCTGATAAAATATTGTTACTCTCCAAATAGTAATTAATAGAATTAGCCAGAATTGATTCGGTTATCTTTGACAGAGTAGGAACTATTGCGATGGGACGATAACCATTGGGGTCGCATTTTTCACCAACTCCTTTGTATATTGGGCATACTCGTGATTGTTTTAGTATAACGGGATACTCGCCAGATTCAAATATCTCGTGGATAATTTGACATATGGTGGGCAACAAAATATCATGATTTTCAGCAATAATATTACCTGATATGCCAAATATGTCTTTGGTATTTTTGCTTGCTAACTTTTGCCTTATTGTTTTAAGTACCACTAGCTTTTGCCCGCAGCTTCGCACGCGCTTTTTCATAAAAATCGTTAATTACTGGTTGATTTACGACTCAGGATTTTGGTGACATGATTTCTGATCGCACCCATACCCCCTAAAAATATCTATCTTTATTTCAGTTCCCGTAGCAACTCCATAAATTTATTTCTACACTCCACCATTCAGACACTGAAACTTCTAACATTTCTATTAGCTGGTTGGGTAAAAGTAGTTGGATATACGTACCTACATACCTAATATATGTACCTACTCGAGTGAAAAAAAGTTGGAGATTTTTAGGAGCTTTATGTTTTTGGGAATGTTCCGTTACCATGTGAATTTTGGTTAATTTTTCTTAATAGAACTCTGAATCTAATTACACCCACTGAATAACCCGTTTTCCTATTTTTACGTGGAAATAAAGAAATATATATACATTGTTTTAATACTAACTAAAGAGTCCCGTTTTACGTTCCCGTGGGAATTTAGTATATTTTTTCCTTCCAACAGCCTTACACTTGTAGACCAAGTTGGCATACTCAAGGAAAACGATTTTAATACTAAATAATTAGTCCTGTAACCCTATTCCCATGGGAATTTAGTTAATTCCTTCCTTCAACACCCTTTCATCTACTAAGGAATCTGTACACAATTGTCACGTCGATACACTCAAGGAAGTCAAGATTTCATTCTCACAAAATAAAGTCCCGTTATTCCAGTTCCCGTGGGAATTTCTTTAATTACTTTCTTTCAACATTCCTACATTTACTGGGGAACCTGTATACCAAATTTCACGTCGAAACACTCAAGGATGTCGATTTTTCATTCTCACTAAAAAAGTCCCGTATATCCCGTTCCCGTGGGAATTTTGTAAATTCCTTTCTTTCAACACTCTTTCATTCACTGAGGAACATGTACACCAAATTTCAAGTCGATACACTCATTAATGTCGATTTTTCATACTAACTAAAAAGTCCCGTAATTCCCGTTCCTGAGGGAATTTCGGGAAATCCTTTCTTAGCGGATGCCTACGTCATAACATCTACCTGCATGCCAAATTTCAGCTCAATCCGTCGAGTGGTTTGGGCTGTGCGTTGATAGATCACTATGTCAGTCAGTCAGTCAGTCAGTCAGTCAGTCAGTCACCTTTGAGTTTTATATATATAGATTAAAGGGTTTACCACAGGAAGTTCATACCTAGTCTTAAGGTCATTACTTAAAAATTCTAAGGCTTCAGTCTCGTGCGGTGGGTATAGCTCCGAAAATATTTTACCAATACTTAGAAAGTATTCGTTAAAAGTATCCGCAGTTTTATTTGCATCAATAACAACGTTATGTTGTTTTAATTGTATGATATTATTTTTATTATGTGTTGTTTTATTACTCTCCTCTTTTATAACGTTCCACACCTCCTTTTTCATGTTATTACTATTTTCTATTCGCTCTGATATTGTTCTCTTTTTAGATTGAATAACTAAATTATTAAAAGATTTTTTGTGGTTAGTTAAACTAATTTTTAAAATCTCATCATGCGGATAATCCTGTAACAGTTCACAAATTCCTATCATGTCGTGTTGGCATTTTACTATCTCTGCTGTTAACCAACTAGGTTGCGATGATTTATTTTTTATCTTAAATAATTTAAAAGGGAAATGAATGTCATAAAAATTGACAATTATCTATATATATAAAATCCAAATACCACTGATCTACTCACTCACTCACTCACTCACTCATCATCGCCCAGCCGAAACCACTGAAGATAGAAAGATGAAATTTGGACAGTAGCTTCTTTACGTGACGTAGGCACCCACTAAGACGGGATTTTGGGATAACTTAACCGGGACGCCGTATACAGGGTGTAACAGTTTGTATGAAACTCCTAAACTGCTGGGTTTAGAAAGTTGAAATTTACACTGTATATTATCATTGCATTACAAACATCATAAAAGGTTTTAATTTTTTTATATCTTGCCCCTGAGTTCTTATACAGGGTGAAATATGATTTTTGCTAAAATCTAAACTAATTACACTAGAGACTTGAAATTTTCAAAATAAGGTCCTTTTTATATGAGAACATGAAATATGATATCAAAACTGCGTTCATTAGTCCTGTAAGCCATGATACAGGGTGTTAAAGTTTGTATGAAAAACCGAAACCGCTCCTTATTTTGCTTAAAAATTGAAATGGATGATGTTTCTAGGTTATAAGGGTCGCTAATTACACAAAAAACATCAATTTCGAAATCCAAGATGGCGGAAATAAATTTGTATTAAAAATCGATATGGGTGGCGTTTTCTAGGTTATTAGGGGCGCTGATTGCGAAAATATTTGTGGGTGTGCTGATTCTGGGTGCCTACGTCTCACAAAGACGGGATATGGGGATAACTTCACTGTGCCGCCGTATACAGGATGTCAAAGTTTGTATCAGACTCTAAACTGCTGCGATTAGAAAGTTGAAATTTACGCTGAAGATTCTCTTTACATTACAAACCTCATAAATAGTTTTATTTTTTTCAGTATTTTGCCCCGGGTTAAACAGGTTTTTTTGCTAAAATCTAAAGTAATGACACTATCTTTCAAAATAAGCTCCTCATAATACTTAAACTTTAAATATGATATTATAACTGAGTTTATTAGTCCTGGAGTCCTTGATACAATATGTATGGCGAACATAGGTTTCCTTATAAAGTAATATGCAAGGTGTGTGCAAAGTTTTTGCGGGTGCTGATACAGAGTGTAACAGATTGAATGAAAAAAAGTGATGTTAGTAAACTGGATAAGGGTCGCGCAAGAAAGGTAATTATTGCAACCTGTAGTGGAGGCAAATGTACAGCAATGAACGACAATCAGTTGGGACGACGATGATAAATAATCTGAGTAGACCTAATTAGGGTACAATAGAACTGGATTTTTAGTGGAGTTTCAGAGCTTAGCCTCAGAGATGAAGCATATAGGTTAGTTTTTAACAGGTTTTTAATTTTTAGTAAAGCCTCAGAGCTTAGCCTCAGAGATGAAGGATATAGGTTAGATTGTTTATACAATACAGGGTCACATTAATGAAGGATATCCTGAAATGGAAATGGGAACATCCTCAGAGTAAGGAAACTGCCGCTAGGAACATCATTGTATTTAAGTTTTCAGCCCAAACATCTCAAGATAGAAACGTAAGGAATATAAGTCTAGCAAAGACAAGAAGAAGAAGAAGAATAGTAGTAATAGTAGTAGTTCCCGTAGTATTCATGAAGATACTACGGGAACTGGAAAAACCAAATTTTAATGTTGTAAAGGCATACTTCTTCTGATTCTTCGCATGATTTCTTTAGGGCTTTGGTGCGATTAAAAATAATTTCCCTATATTTCTGAGAAACAAATCAACCAGTTATTTACTTTTATTATAAAAAGCGCTTGCGAAGCTGCGGGCGGAAAGCTAGTATTAAATAATTTCTGAATTCTTTCGTCAGTACTCAAACAGTTAGAATTAAGTTTTGCCCACTCATAGTATTCTAGAGAACGGCGGAAGTTGAGTTTATTTTCAGCACTTAAATTACGTTTGTACTCATATTGTGGTTTAATATTTTTATTCTGATGCGATACTTTGTATGAAACTAACTGTGCAAGGTGATCGCTTATTCCACTAGTCAGCGATTTTGCCGATACTTTATCAGCACTTAAGTTCGTCACTGCCGCTTCAATTGACGTACTGGACCCCTAACATACACGAGTTGGAAAGTCAATTATGTTTCTCAAATTAAAACAGGTTAAGATGTCAATAAGCTTCCTTTGTCTTATACCATCAGACAAGAAATCAACGTTCCAGTCACCAATTAAGAGAATATTCATGTTATTAAATGTTAATTTGGTCAGTATATTATATAAAATGTCTAAAAAGTGGTTAAAATCACCATTGTCTGTCCTATAAAATCCTAAAACTATTTAATTAAAATCCGTTAATAAAATTGCAGTACAGTCAAAATGAAATTCCTGAGTGAGTGACGTGGTCTCAACTAAAGAAAATTTATGATAATCGCGGACAAAAATCACGACACCTCCGTGTAACCGCTTTTTACGACAGAAACTGTTCCCGACAACATACCCACACAGTTTTATGCTAGATATCTCGTTCGATTTTAGCCATGTCTCACTGCAAATAATTAGGTCAGGTGGTTTATCTCTACAAAAACATTCCAATAGGCTAACTTTATTCCGCAAACATTGGACATTCTGATGCATTATGTTTATTAGTTTTGATCGATCGGTGTCCTCGATGACGGATGTCTGTGCTTGAGAATTCACGCGATGTTTAGTTGGCGAGATTTGCAATTGTACCAGTCGGCTTCTGATAACCGGTTCCGCTGGCGCTTGCTGTGGATGCGCGGGCGCGGGAGGGAGAGGACGGCCGCCCGGCTCGTCCGCCGCTGCGACGAAACCATTGCGATATTTCAGTTGATTCCGGCCAGATGTCAGGTCGCATAAAGTATTCAAATTTACTATTCGGGACAGTTATTGCGAAGGATGCGTAATATGTATACTTCAACTCTAGCTTTTGAACAGTGTACGCGTCAGATGGATTCTTTTTGATCATGTATTCTTTAATTGTTTCTGTTGTAGTCTCGGGCTTAAAGAAGCATGCATGAATCTTTTTAGTGCGCTCCACAGTGTGAAGTGTTGTATCAGCAGTACCAGTTCCGCGAATCACTCGACGTCTATCTCCCCGATTTTTCCCTTTGCGACGGGTTATTTCGGTCCATGGGATTTCTTCATGTATAATGGTGTTTGTGATGGGTGTGTCCGGTTCATTGCAGCCAGAAGTGCAAGAGTTGATTTTATCACTGTTTACAGTTTGTGTTATAGTGTTAGGTTCATCGGATTTCTGATTAACAGGCTTTGTGGTGTTATTGTTCAGGGCCGGTGGTAGTGATTTTCTATTTGTTACGGATGCTGCCACAACATTATAGCTTTTCGACATTGTCGTAGATATTTGTCGATTTTGAGCGCGCATTGCGCGGTTTGTCATCGATGCTGCTGGCGGTGTTTGAATTCTAGACATACCTTTAGCAGCAACATCTGATTGGCGCACATCACCGGCCTTCGGCTTGTTCGCGGGCTGGTCGGATAATTTCGGCAGCGGTTGGACAGCTGATTGGCGCAGATCACTGACCTTTTGCTTATTCGTTTGTTGCTCGGAGGTTTTCGGCGACGGTTGAACAACAATGGCTGCGTTTGGCGCAGCGTCAAATTCACCATGTATGGATACAATTTTTCTTTCCAAATTCCTTACAATGTCCGTCAGCGCGATAATTTGTTGTTCCAAAGGTGAAATACACTTTTGCACTATTTCTTCCAAATCATTTGATGTTAAAGACATCATTTTGAATTAAATATGAATTTTAATACGGAGCGATCTCAAAACACAGTCATAACCCTCAGAGGGGAGGAGGGGGTACTAGTACACTACATGATACACACGCCGCGGCCCGCGGACCTTCAGCTTCCGCTGCCCCTACTGCCCCGAGCGAGCCGCGCGCAGTACGACTACACTCACACAAACACACACACACACACACGGCTAGTACACTACATGATACACACGCTGCGGCCCGCGGACCTTCAGCTTCCGCTGCCCCTACTGCCCCGAGCGAGCCGCGCGCAGTACGACTACACTCACACACACACACACACACACACACACACACGGCTAGTACACTACATGATACACACGCTGCGGCCCGCGGACCTTCAGCTTCCGCTGCCCCTACTGCCCCGAGCGAGCCGCGCGCAAGTACGACTACACTCACACACACACACACACACACACGGCTAGTACACTACATGATACACACGCCGCGGCCCGCGGACCTTCAGCTTCCGCTGCCCCTACTGCCCCGAGCGAGCCGCGCGCAAGTACGACTACACTCACACACACACACACACACACACACACACACACACACACACACACACACACACGGCTAGTACACTACATGATACACACGCCGCGGCCCGCGGACCTTCAGCTTCCGCTGCCCCTACTGCCCCGAGCGAGCCGCGCGCAAGTACGACTACACTCACACACACACACACACACACACACACACACACACGGCTAGTACACTACATGATACACACGCCGCGGCCCGCGGACCTTCAGCTTCCGCTGCCCCTACTGCCCCGAGCGAGCCGCGCGCAAGTACGACTACACTCACACACACACACACACACACACACACACACACACACACACACACACACACACACACACACACACACACACACGGCTAGTACACTACATGATACACACGCCGCGGCCCGCGGACCTTCAGCTTCCGCTGCCCCTACTGCCCCGAGCGAGCCGCGCGCAAGTACGACTACACTCACACACACACACACACACACACACGGCTAGTACACTACATGATACACACGCCGCGGCCCGCGGACCTTCAGCTTCCGCTGCCCCTACTGCCCCGAGCGAGCCGCGCGCAAGTACGACTACACTCACACACACACACACACACACACACACACACACACACACACACACACACACACGGCTAGTACACTACATGATACACACGCCGCGACCCGCGGACCTTCAGCTTCCGCTGCCCCTACTGCCCCGAGCGAGCCGCGCGCAAGTACGACTACACTCACACACACACACACACACACACACACACACACACACACACACACACGGCTAGTACACTACATGATACACACGCCGCGGCCCGCGGACCTTCAGCTTCCGCTGCCCCTACTGCCCCGAGCGAGCCGCGCGCAAGTACGACTACACTCACACACACACACACACACACACACACGGCTAGTACACTACATGATACACACGCCGCGGCCCGCGGACCTTCAGCTTCCGCTGCCCCTACTGCCCCGAGCGAGCCGCGCGCAAGTACGACTACACTCACACACACACACACACACACACACACACACACACGGCTAGTACACTACATGATACACACGCCACGGCCCGCGGACCTTCAGCTTCCGCTGCCCCTACTGCCCCGAGCGAGCCGCGCGCAAGTACGACTACACTCACACACACACACACACACACACACACACACACACACGGCTAGTACACTACATGATACACACGCCGCGGCCCGCGGACCTTCAGCTTCCGCTGCCCCTACTGCCCCGAGCGAGCCGCGCGCAAGTACGACTACACTCACACACACACACACACACACACACACACACACACACACACACACGGCTAGTACACTACATGATACACACGCCGCGGCCCGCGGACCTTCAGCTTCCGCTGCCCCTACTGCCCCGAGCGAGCCGCGCGCAAGTACGACTACACTCACACACACACACACACACACACACACACACACACACACACACACACACACACACACACACACACACACACACTCGGGTTCTGTCAGGGTGGAATTTAAGAGTGTGTGAGCGTGTGGAGCTTGCTTCACCGGTCGCATGCCCGGCCCTTCCACTTTGACGATGTGCTCACTTCCAGAGCGACCGAGCGGGTGGGCAGGTTGCGGATAGCCCGTAATCCAATAGTGACCCGGACAATGGAAGGTTGAACGTGGCCCACCTCCAGACCATGATCATCTCAACCCAGCACCTAACCTTAATTTCTTCTAGCTACCGAAACTCCAATATTAACTCTCCCCCCCCCTTCACACATACAGCGCGTTCTGGTCGCAGAAGTGATACTGCAACCGGGCGAATGCTCGAATGTTCTTACCACACAATGAACAATTATCACTACCGAACCGTGGCGGTATAACCACCCTAGGGTCACTCACGTGGCCCGGAGTCTTGGAAAAGAAGCTCCGAAACAGTGCGTGTGCGAGCCTATGCCCTCTCGGGTTTCGCAGCCGATAACTTTTTTCGAGTAGGCACCATGGAGTCAATTAAAGAGAAATTACCCCAGGAGGGTACCGGTGTCTCCGGCACCGGAGAATCCCTCCCTGGCGCGCGGGCTAGCCCCTGTGCCCCAGGCCGCTCCTCGTATTCTGGGGGGAGCAAATTGACACCTTCGGCAGGGAGTGAGAAGGAGAAGAAGACGACGCAAGCATGGGACAACCTGGAAAAGCTCATAAGGGAGCTTCATGAGTTTGTGCAGCCCAGAATAAATGTTCACAAGGAGATTAAGACCAAAGTTGCCACCATTGGTAGTGCTTTCAAGAAACTAAAAGCACTGGAGGACGCACATCACACCTCCCAAATCCTTGTTATCCCAGCTCAGTCTGCAACAGCAGCAGCGAAGAAAATTGTTCCTGAGACGACGGCGACGACGACAACTACAATGGACACCGAGGAAGACATCGCACCTGGCGAAATACGCGAAATCCGCAAAGCAAAGCGGAAGCAGCGACCATCGCCCGAAAAAACTAATGAGAAGAAGAAGAAGAAGGAATCAGCACCAGCTCCGGCCCTGAAGGACGACGCACTGCCTCCAGACAAGAAGAAGACAGCGACGGATTGGCAAGTAGTGTTATCCAAAAAGGAGAAAAAGCTGCAAAAGAAGCCTCGTCCACCAGCGACCAGGCCCAATGCACTTATTATTCGCCCAAAGGATAAGCACTCATACGCGGAGATACTCAGCAGGGTCAAGAAGGATGTCCCAAATGATCAGGTACGGACGTCAGTCGACAAGATCCGCAAGACTGCTTCTGGAGACCTGCTGATCATCCTTACGAAGGAAAACACAGATAGAGGCCACGGTCTTCAAAAGACCATTAACGACATCCTCGGAGAAGATGCCAAAGTGATCTGCAAGGGACCACAGGATGATATTGAAATCCAAGATCTTGAAGAAACGACCACAAAGGATGAAATACTTGAAGTTCTTCAAAAGGTCATAGGAGAAACTGATAAAATTTCGTTAGACGCCATTAAGTCGCTGCGAAAGGCCTATGGGGGCACCCAGACAGCCGTAGTGACATTGGCAACACCTATGGTCGACAAAGTGGTAGGTGAACATGGCAAGATCAGAATCGGCTGGGTGAATTGCCGCGTCAGAAGAGTAGAGAAACTAACAAAATGTTACAGGTGCTGGAATTACGGACATCTCGCCACTAAATGTAAGAGCGCAGTGGACCGATCCAATCGCTGTTCCAAGTGCGGAGGTGACGGACATAAGCTGGCAACTTGCAAAAAGGATGCTAGCTGCTCTCTGTGCATCGAAAAAGGTGCCACGAAGAATTGTGCCCACATCGCCGGCAGCAGCAGATGCCCAGTCTTTAAAGAGGCACTACAGAAGGTAAAGAAAAAACGACTATGAATATATTACAGCTTAATCTTAATCATTGTGAAGCTGCTCATGATTTACTCATGCAAACCGTGCGTGAACTGAAGCCAGACCTTGTTCTGATCTCGGAGCCGTATAGACACCTCAGCAATGCACCATGGGAAACAGACAGCACCGGCAAAGCCGTGATCTGGTCCTGTGGGACGTGCCCATTCCAGAGCGTTGTTAATTCTACGGAAGCCGGTTTTGTGGTGGCGAAGCTGGAAGGAATTTATTTCTACAGCTGTTACGCTCCACCCAGCCTTACTTTCGACGATTTCGTAGTTTTTCTAGACAGACTGACAGAAGATGCAAAGCAACACCCCCACGTAGCAATTGCTGGAGACTTTAACTCCTGGGCAACTGATTGGGGCAGCAAAGAGACCAATGCACGAGGAGAAGCTCTGCTGGAGGCCATGTCAACATTGGACGTGGTCCTGCTCAACTGCGGTAATAAACCGACATACATTAAGGGAGGAGCGACGTCTATCATAGATCTAACTTTCGTCAGCAGCAGCCTCGTTAAGGGAAATTATGCTTGGGAGGTAATGGACACATACACGGCCAGTGATCACTGTGCTATTTTATGGGAAGTTTCCACAAGTCGGAGCACCAGAAAGGTGCACAGAAAAACGAATGCGATTGGTTGGAAGGTGAGCACCTTCGACCCTTCCACGTTCAGGATAGCCTTGGATGGCAACCCAATCGTTGAAGGAACCGCTACAAAGAAGGCAAAGGAGGTGATAGGGAGAGTCACAGAAGCCTGTGATGCAACCATGCCCCGAAAGCGCGGAAGGAATCATCTCCCACCAGTTCACTGGTGGAATGATCACATCGCTGCCCTCCGTAAAGAATGCATTGCTAAAAGAAGAGCATCGCAGCGTGGCTGGAAGAAGCCGAACAAGGAGGAACTGGTGGCGGAGTACAAAGAGGCACGCCGGAATTTGAACAAAGCCATCAAGGAAAGCAAGAGACAATGCTGGGCTGAGTTGATTAATGAGGTAGAGGGCGATCCTTGGGGCAGACCATATAAAGTGGTTATGACCCGACTAAAGTATCAGTCCATGCCACCACCCACGTGTCCCAAACTCCTAGAAGTCATCGTATCCACGTTGTTCCCCCAGCAACCAGAACATCAGCACTGGGAAGAGCAGCAATACGACGACATAGAAGAAATACCTCCTATCACAGGAGAACAGTTGATGGCAGCGTGTGACAGAGTGGGAAATAGGAAAGCGCCGGGCCTGGATGGGATCCCTAACGTTGCGTTGAAGGAAGCCATCAAAGCGGTGCCGACACTGTTCCTGGAGCTCTACAATGCCTGCCTTACAGAGGGTGTCTTTCCTTCGAAGTGGAAGCAGCAGAGGCTGGTCCTACTCCCTAAAGGAAAGAAACCGCCAGATGATCCCTCAGCCTACCGCCCACTCTGCATGTTGGACACAGCGGGGAAAATATTGGAGAGTATTATACATAAAAGGATAGAAAAAACCGTCGAGCCGTGGCTCTCTGACAACCAATATGGTTTTCGGAAAGGTCGCTCTACCCTGGATGCGATAGACCTAGTTGTGCAAACTGCCAAAAACGCAATTGCAGGCAAAAGATGGAAGGGAGGCACTAAGAAGTACTGTCTAGTGGCAACCCTGGATATCAAGAACGCGTTTAACTCTGCCAAGTGGGACTGCGTCATGACAGCCCTCATAGAGATGAACGTGCCAGGATACCTACGGAGGATGGTAGCAAGCTACTTCAGCGACAGGATTCTGAAATACGACACGGAGGCCGGCCCGAAGGAATACAGGATCACTGGAGGAGTCCCACAGGGCTCTGTATTGGGGCCCCTTCTGTGGAATGTCATGTACGATGGGCTACTGAAACTGGAAATGCCAAAGGAAGTCAAGCTTGTGGCATATGCCGATGACGTAGCCGTAGTCATCGTTGCAAAGCACCTCGAAGAAATTAATCTGGCTTTTGACCTAACCTACGAGACAATCAATCAGTGGATGAACTCAGTTGGCCTTCAGCTAGCTGAACACAAGACAGAGGCAGTTCTCATAAGTAGTAGAAAGGTTCTAGAAACTATCACACTGCGCGTTGGAGAACATGAAATAACATCTCAACCGTTCATTCGCTATCTGGGAGTGATGATTGATGCCCGTCTCAACTTCAAGCAGCAGGCGGAACATGTAGGGGCTAAAGCATCGGTTACCCGGGCGGCCCTTTCACGCCTTATGCCCAACGTAGGAGGCCCGAAGCAAAATAGGAGGATACTTCTTTCCTCGGTGGTCACGTCAGTGTTAACTTATGGAATCCCCATATGGGCGGACACACTGGGGATACAGGAGTCACGGAGAAAGATCGCGCCAGTATACAGACAAAGTGCCCTGAGAGTAGCCAGCGCCTTTCGCACAGTATCCGAGGATGCCGTGTGCGTTATTGCCGGGATGCTGCCAATAGAGGAACTTGCCGAAGAACGGAAAGCCCTTTACCGGCGGAAAGGAGCCAGCACGATGAGCGCCGAGGAACTGAAAAGTGAAGAGCGGCGAAATAGCATACTACGATGGCAAACAAAATGGGATAACTCAACAAATGGAAGGTGGACGTACCGACTTATCCCGAAAATAGAAGAATGGCTAAACCGCAGTCACGGAGAGGTCAACTACTATCTGACGCAGATGATCACCGGGCATGGGTGTTACCGGGAGTACCTTCATAAATACAAACATGATAGTTCTTCCGAGTGCCCGTCCTGTCCTGGAGTCAATGAAGATGCTGAGCACGTATTCTTTATGTGCCCGCGATTTAATGAATCCCGCAGAGTGTGGGAAGCAGAAGTTAAAAAGAAAATCAAGCCGGAATCCTTGATAACAGCTATGCTATCGTCAAAGGAAATTTGGGAGGCGACAAGCGCTTTTGCGACAGAGGTCCTTAAAGAACTTCGTCGCCAAGAAAGAGACCGAGCGCAGCAGAGAGAGAGAGATGAAGATAATATGCAATGACTGCTTGTTAGCAGTCATGTCAAGAAGAAGCTATATAGCTACACCCCCCTCCGAGAAGTAATGCTTTACGGCGAGCCGCGGAGGACTCAGGGGCAGATGAGCATGGGGCGAGGTTTTAGTCGGTAGTAAGAGTGCTGAGTGCTTGGCACGCACGTTTGCATTGAGTCCGACACTCTGTACGTAAATGTATTCCCTCATTACCCTCTCCCTCACCCTGTGTGGGAGTAAAAAAAAAAAAAAAAAAAAAAAAAAAAAAAAAAAAAAAAAAAAAAAAAAAAAAAAAACACACACACACACACACACACACACACACACACACACACGGCTAGTACACTACATGATACACACGCCGCGGCCCGCGGACCTTCAGCTTCCGCTGCCCCTACTGCCCCGAGCGAGCCGCGCGCAAGTACGACTACACTCACACACACACACACACACACACACACACACACACACGGCTAGTACACTACATGATACACACGCCGCGGCCCGCGGACCTTCAGCTTCCGCTGCCCCTACTGCCCCGAGCGAGCCGCGCGC
The DNA here is from genome assembly GCA_951802225.1 of Euspilapteryx auroguttella. Taxonomy (NCBI): domain Eukaryota; kingdom Metazoa; phylum Arthropoda; class Insecta; order Lepidoptera; family Gracillariidae; genus Euspilapteryx; species Euspilapteryx auroguttella. Next base: position 15,981,887 of record OX637643.1, read on the forward strand.
AAGTACGACTACACTCACTGACACTGCTTGTTACTTACACTACACTACATACCTACATACACAGACAATAGTACACCCTGCAGCCCGCGGGCCGAGACGCGGCCGGTTAAACTTTCGCTCTCCGTACTGTCTAGCTAGAGATGGTTGCGCGCAAGTAAGTTGTCTGTCACATTGTACACAGACAATAACTCTGTTACCACAAAAAAGTTAGACCGGTCTTAATCTCCAATTTGTATGACTAATTCGTGATTTAAACCTTGTCTATTGAGTAAGACCAGGTTTAACCCGTTTTGTAGTAGAGATGTAAATATTCGACACAGATATAGACACTGCTTTTATGCTTACACACATTTTTCAACAAACACAGACATTGTCTGTATTGTAGCTCTACATACAGACTGCTTGTCACATTTAGCAGCTTTTTACATTTGTATTAATAAATAAAATAATAAAAAACTTTATTTATCTTCCACAAATACATAACGATACATAATAATAAAAAAGAACTAAGACAATATTAATTTGGCAAGGTTGTAAAGAAAGCTTTTTAGGTTAATTTGGTTAATTTTAAATTTTGTATAGAGGAAGATCTGGTTGCCAAAGCTAGGTAAAACCTGTATTCACATACATACATTGCTTTTACACTAATTAACACAGACACTATTTGTTACACTTAGATCCACGACCACTATTAATTATACCTCCTATTATCACCTTGCAGATATCTCCTAGAGCGTCACGTGAAGACGGCTCACGGACAGACGATGGAGCGCGCGCCGGCGCGGCCGCGGAATACCATGAGCAAGATGCTGAAGGCGCAGGCGGCGCGGGGGGGCGGGGGCGGGGGCGGGGGCGGGGGGGACGCGGGGGGGACAGGTATACACCGGCAGAATCTAGCTCAGTAGGCATGACGAAGATTGTCGAAATCCTTTTTCTTAATGTTTAAACATTTGATATATCCCCTGGTCTGTTGAACTAACCAACTGACACCCACAGTTAGCCTAAAATGAAAAAATTGACAAGATATTTTTTTTTTTTAGAAGACTATGTTTTGGCGTTTGTTTTAATTCGGATAAGTAATATTAGGTCTAGGGACGAGCTACCAGGGAATTAAAAAATACATATTGAAGAGTATTACTAGTAAATGATCAGTATGTTTGTTTGTCCGCCGACAGAGACGCCGGAGCAGAAGGCGAGCAGTCCGCGCGCCGCCGACAAACTCACGCAGGCACAGAATAATGGTAATGACGATTTTTTTTTCTTATATTAACTAATAGAACACACGATCTGAACTATAATTCTTGCATAAAGATTGCTATAATCGCGAATCGAGAATAAAAAAGAAGGCGCCACTCTGTGCACAAGGAATTATTTGTTTTTATATACACTTTCTCTGAATAATGATTATTAATCGAAATTAATCAAAATCTAAAATCAACAAATTCGTGATCTATTTGTTTAGGGGCCTTTTCCTGCTATGCGTGTTTTTAGCCGCGATTTGGCTCCTCTATTTCATACATGTTTTTTCTATCACTCGGTACTTGTATAGCCAGGAGCGTGCAATCAGCCCCATGCGGACCGGACTCGCGAGCGAGCAAACGACTAAAATATAGCCCTTACAAAAATTTCCTTTCATTAGGGTTTCTAAATCAATATAAAATTCGTTCAGTTTCTTGAATTTCTCTGCTGTACTTGTAATAATAAGGAAGCTAGTTAGATCACGTCATCACCTAGAAAAGAGCTGATGATCTTCAAACCGCTGATTAGGTCTTCATGAGACATGGCTAAGATCACTCGGCCTGAAATAATCTATGATACAAAAAAAACTAAACGAAAATCAGTTCAGCCTACGATGCCACAGACGAGACAGATATACGTTGAAATTATAACACCCCTCACTGAATTTTCGTCCGGGGGTTAAAAAATTATATATCTTTTAGCAGCGGTGCCTCCGGGCGCGGCGGCGGCGTGGGGCGGCGGCTTCGTGGCTGAATTCTCTCGACTACACGCCTCCTACCCGCAGTGAAGCTACAGACACACAGACACACACACACACACACACAAATAATTATGTTATCATATCACAGTAGAGATATACGTTTAGGAAGGCCACCGAGACGAGTAAAAAACTTAAACAGTACTAAAGCGGTAACTGTCGGTATGGCGCGAAATTAAATTTTTTTCATGTTTTTTAATAATTTTGGCGAAAGTATTCATTTTTAATAAAGTTTAAATGAATTCGCGTATGTAAAAAACCATCTCCCACATTGTAATACAACGTTTTTGGAAGACAGACCTACAGATTTTGTGTCTTAGGACATAAAGGCCAAAAATCAAGGTCCAAAAACCTTGTATTACAATGTGGGAGATGGTTTTTTACATACGCGAATTCATTAAAATTTTATTTAAATTAATACTTTCGCCATATTAAATAAAAAACGCGAAAACAATTTGAATTTCGCGCCATACCGAGAGTTACCACCTTAAGTTAATTAATTTAAATAAAGGGTATACTTAGGTACAGTGGCGGACACGATCGGCGTAACACTTCCGGTTTTTCAGTATTGCAAAATAGCTCTTGTTCTTTGGTCATACAGTCTAGGGCTGACGAAACCATAGACAAATCTGTTACGGCCTCCTAGTCCGTGACTGTACCTATCTATCTAAAATGCAATCGATTAGTATCTATCCGTCGTTCGATGTTTGACTATGGCTGTCGTGGCGTGTTTCTTGGTACAGTGGCGGTCTAGAACGGCGTAACAGTTTTCCAATGCTCTCGTGCGGACTAGACTGTATTACCAAACAACAAGATTTATTTTGCAATACAGAAAAACCGGAAGTGTCACGCCGACCTAGACCGCTACTGTACAGGTACAGGACAGCTGACAGTTCAGCTTGCGTAGCATGATGAACTATTTGTCGAACCGTTGTGTCAGTTTTGATCGCTTTTGACATTTAAATGCGGGAAAATGTATGGAGATGCCCCCGCAGCATGACGGAACATTTAATTTTGTCGAACCTTTCTGCCACTTTTGATCGGTTTTGACATTTGAATTCGAGAAAATGTATGGAGACGATCGACAAAACTGACAGATAGATACGACAAATTGTCCGTCATGCTACCACCGCTGAATCTATCAAAATTTGGCGTGACGTGACGTGAATATTATGTTGCCTGTTTGGATTACGTTAGATAGAAGTAAATAATATTTTTAACCGACTTCAAAGAAGGAGGTTATCAGTTTGACCTGTATATATGTTTGTTTGTATGTATGTATGTTTGCCCGTGATTATCTCGCGTTTGGCTGAACCGATTTGGATGCGGTTTTCAGATAAGTATTTGTTACATTCAGGAGAAGGTTTCAGTACCTATTTTAACCGACTTCGAAATAAAGAAAGTGCTCAGTTGATGGATGTGTCAGTTTATTGAAGGCGGGTTCGTTTTTTGTAAAAAAGAAATAATGGTCATTATTCTTTTCTCCAATTTGAAAAGATTCAAATACGTGTTTGTTTGTTAAGAGCCAGTTTACAGCGATGCTAGCGCCATTCTCGAAAAAAAATTATGTCTTCTAGACTAAGACAAATATCAAAAATGTGGCACAATATGACACTAGATAATCTTGCTTAGTATTTTTTGAGCACAGTAAAGTAGTCCTAACTTAAAAAAACAAAAATATACACAGATTGTTGCTAAAAGTGGCCACTTTTATCAACACTCTGTAGCTTTCTTTGGTCTTTAACCTAAAAGCTATACAACAGTGCTCTTAAAATACTAGGCTGCATTATCTAGTGTCATACAGTGCCACATTTTTGATATTAGCCTTTGTTTAGAAGATATTAATTTTTTTCGCGAATGGCGCTAGCATCGCGGTAAACTGGCTCTTCACGTTTTTTGTCTCGTCTCAGTGGCTCCTCTTCTTTAGTTATTTTTGTTAGGAACTCATCTTTTTATTTTATTACATAGCTGTATAAATAAATATTATTTACTCGAGGAACGTATTATTCATTGCAATATCAATTTAAGTTTAAATCTTATTGTTATTTTTTAGTAAGATCATATTGTAAAGAAAATAAACACTTTTGTAAGACTTATATTATGATGAAGTATAAGATTAAATTGTATCATAGTTTTATTATTTAAGATTATTATTATTTTAGCAAATAAACGACTTATCTTTTAATTTTTTTTTTATTATAGGCTACCTTAAAAATTTATAATAATGTTATTAATAACGCATCACACTCAGAGCCCCTAACTAGGAAGAACCTGTATCTAGGGTGCCCGAAACACATACAGAGAAAAACTTTACACCCAGACCGGAAACAAACATCGATATTCATCATATCAATATTCGCCCCGCCCGGGAATCGAACCCGGGTGCACTCGCATATATATAAACTAAATCGGTAAATTCTTTTCTAAGACGAATTAATACTACATTATTCCGTTTTTTTATCGATTTATATCATTGACGTATGATTGATATTATGAACGAAACAGTAAACGTCAAAATCAGCTGATTTCCGTGTTATCACTAGCCAGTCTTTGTTTATTTCGTTTATTTATTGTAAAAACAAAAACGTTCTCTACCGGTCTATTATTCTTTTTATTTTATTTCTAACTTTAAAATTCTTGCGTCAATTCTATGAAATGGCGGGAAAAAGTGAAGAAGTAAACAATGTGGCTGTTCAGCCAGCGAGCCGCGCCGACATGGCCGCGGTGGCCGAAATGATACAGGTGAGGTTAGGTTGGAGACTATTGACTTTAATTAAAAAAATTAAGTTGGAACGATTTAAATTTAAACTTTTATTTAATATTCCATATTAAACTATATTTTTAACTTTTAATTTTATTGCCCACCTGTCAAATAAAAACACTCTTTAAGTACTTAAGTACCAGTTTAGACTTATTAGTAGGATTACTACTTAATCTAGTTTTTTTTTAACTTGTCAAACGATTGGTGCCTTTCAGGAATTAGCTGACTTCGAAAAAATGCCGGATGGACCGAAGCTAACAATTAAAGGTAAGAAAAAGTTAAATTTGTTGAAAATGGTCTCATATTACTTATTTAAGATAAGTATATATAAAAATAAGTTCTTTAAAACAAAATTACCAACCGACCAAAAATTATTGAATTTTTTTAGTTTCTGTTGACAGAATAGAGTAATTTGTGTGGTTGTACCAACCTTATGTACTTACCCACCTTATAAATATCTATTTATTTAAGTGTTAATACATACCTATAGATACCTATTTTATATACCTACATACCTATCTTTAAGTTTGGACAGCTATTATATGACAACAGGCTACCTACCTACTTAACTCCAGATCTAGAGCGCGACGGGTTCGACTCGTCTCCCCCCAAATTCCGCTGCCTGGTGGCCGTGGAAGCCCCAACTGGGACAGCAGTGGGCTACGCTATCTTCTTCCCGTCGTACTCGACGTGGGGCGGCGCGGCGCTGGCGCTCGAGGACCTCTACGTGCGCCCTGCGGCTCGTAGGAGAGGCATTGGCGGGATTTTGTTCGATGCTGTTGCTAAGGTACCTAACTCAATTATCCCCATTCACTGGTGGCTCATACTGATGGTTCACATGTGTACACATATAACGGGCGTGGCGCTGGGTTGAGCTATATAGGTTGTAGGTTGTTGCCGTCGTACTCGACTTGGGGCGGCGCGGCGCTGGCGCTTGAAGACCTCTACGTGCGCCCTGCCGCTCGTAGGACAGGCATTGGCGAATGTTGTTCGATGCTGTTGCTAAGGTATACCTACCTCTTAGATTTACACCCACTCACTGGTACTAACAAACAGACACTAACTGACACAGCCAGTAGGCTATGCTATGTACTTCCCGTCGTACTCGACGTGGGGCGGCGCGGCGCTGGCGCTTGAAGACCTCTATGTGCGCCCTGCGGCTCGTAGGAGAGGCATTGGCGGGATGTTGTTCGATGCTGTTGCTAAGGTACCTAACTCAATTATCCCCATTCACTCTACTCCCGAACGGGAGCAGCTGTGTAGTTTTGGCTAATTCAGCGAGCGAGCTGTTTTAGTGGTGCCATGCCCCAGAAGGGGGAGAGTGAAGATGGGACACTGTGGCATCCCGCCTCACGGGGCGTCACGGTCGCTTTGCGGCTTGTGGGAGTGCTGTAGGCTACCTCTACAGCGTCTCACGGTTTAAGGGTTCGTGTGACCGGAAGGTTGGTCGAATCTGGGATGGCGGTGGTCCCCATTCACTGGTGGCTCATACTGATGGTTCACATGTGTACACGTATAACGGGCGTGGCGCTGGGTTGAGCTATATAGGTTGTAGGTTGTTGCCGTCGTACTCGACTTGGGGCGGCGGCGCGGCGCTGGCGCTTGAAGACCTCTACGTGCGCCCTGCCGCTGCTAAGATATTCTTTAAGGCATTGCTGATGATTTAAAGGTAACGGTACCTACAGGTTATTATTATGACTAATTTGGCCGTCGGAACACAGAAAAGTAGATAAGTAGAAAAAAGAATTAACGGGACCAAAGCGGAATATAACTTTAAAACTTTCTGCGCCCTCTTGCGGTTTCCTCTTGGTTGGATTTTTTTCTGCCCATGTGATGTAAAATTTATTTGTTTTGGTCTGGTAGGTTTTGGTTCTATTTATGTTCCAAAGGGATAATACTCGGTTAATAAAATAAAAAAAAACATTAAAAATTGGCTTTCTAAGAATGTGGACTCCCTCAGACTCCTTATTTCCTCCCATTGGTGGTAAGGCGAAAGAGGTCGCAGGTCGTCTAAATATTTGCGTTTTTTTTTTCCGGAAATGGTCTTTTTCGGGTAAACGTCATAGAGGCAAAAAGTGCTTGTATGGTGCCCCTCTCACGCCCCCATGATAAGTTAAGTATCCGGTCAGTGGGCCGTTTCCTGATGGGGATCAATCTTTTTCATATGAAATACTTAGATCGAAAACTTTTGGTGTCGGCCCCATAGAGCCTCCAAGGCTACTCCAGTGGGCGAGAAGTCTAGTTAAAAAATCAAAGGGCGTATTCACGGGAAAAGCTGGCAATAGCTGTTCAAGCGCGAATTTCGGCGCAGGTATTTTCTATAAATTTTTCGAACCAGCGCAAACAAGCGCTTTTTGCCAGCTTTGTACGCAAATACGCCCTTAGTGTTGTACAAATCGAAAATATTTTCATAGATAGCTGCCACCTTTAAGGATTCATAGTTTTAACAGTGTGTTGCATGAAGCGAGTTCTAATGATAATAATGATGGTAACCAGGAGGCGCAGCAGACCGGCTGCTGCCGCGTAGACTTCCACGTGTTGTCGTGGAACCCTGCGCGCGCATTCTACCTTGCCCGCGGCGCGCGCGACCTCACGCAAGCCGAGGGTTGGAGCGTCTTCCGGTTGGACGGGCCGGCTCTAGCAACGGCCGCTGAGAAGGCCCACGGGGCTAGCGGGCAATAGTCATTCCTACTACCTACTAGTAGTCTAGAAGAATCGATGGTCATGCTCATTGTACCTACTTTTGTATATTAAATTTAGTGTAATTAAGTGAATATCTATCTCTGTTCACTCATAAACAGAAGACAAAAGGTATCATACATAGATTATAAGTACATACTCAAATAGCTATCAGAATAAAATTTACTTTGGCTTCTTAAGTGCCATTACGATACGATTTAAGTGTATTTTTTGATTTGTAAAAAAAAAAATATATGAAGGCTAAAGATGACACTGAATTTCTGTGTTCTTAGGGGCTGTAATTTCGATAACATTATTTCTTGAATTAACTGAATAAAAAAAAAAATCACAGTATAATACTTTTATTTCTTGATTAATAATTTACATAAATGCGTTCATTCAACACAATGGGTAGGAATATTAACAAGTTAGAAAAATTTACAAATTCGTGTTACCTAAGTAAGTACTTAATATCTTTTGGAATCTATGACAACTTAAGTAAGTACTTACCTACCTACATCAATAACAATTTATTCTAGATTTTAATCTTTTGTTATAAACAGTTCAGTTTGGATAATTTGAATGTAATTTACAATTAAGATAACCTTGGGGGGGGGGGGCAGCGTAAACTTTATATTATAACTAAACTAGTCAACCCGGCGAACTTCGCACCGCCGAACCTATACTATGTTGTGTCTGTATTATACTTATAAACCTTCCTCTTGAATAGCTCTATCTATTAAAAAAAACCGCATCAAAATCCGATGGATATTTTTTAAGATTTAAGCATACTTAGGGACAGGCGCGGGAAGCGACTTTGTTTTATACTATGAATTGATGATAAAGAAAATTCGATGAAAATGAAAGCATTAAAAAAACATTGCTACTTTTCAAGGACCAACGCAGTACATGCCCTAAGAAAAACAGAAATACGAATGCTGTCATTGTTCTTGAATTTTAATTTAGAGGTAAATATTAAGAGACAGTTTACAGCGATGAGCGCCATTCGCGAAAAAAATTAATATCTTCTAAACTAAGGCAAATATCAAACATTTGGCACAGTTTGACACTAGACAATGTAGCCTTGTATTTTTTGGGCACTTTTGTATATATTTTAAGTTAAAGATCAAAGAAAGCTACAAAAAAATTATTTTGTTCCTTTAACTTACGACTACTTAAATGGGCTCAAAAAATACTAAGCAACATTATCTAGTGTCATACTGTGCCACATTTTCGATATTTGCCTTAGTTTAGTAGATTTTTTTTCGAGAATGGCGCTAGCATCGCGGTAAACTGGCTCTTAAGTGGAGAGACTTACCGCCCTTGCTCTATACAAAAGGCAGATTTTCGCTAAAATCTAAAGAAACCTAAGCCTGACTAGAACTTAGTTTCATTTCCCATAGTTACAATTAATTACGTATCTATTATTTAAAGAGATTCTTAAATAACTCTAAATCTAGCAGGCGACCTAGTAACAACCTATTCAGTCGACATAGTAATGTACCTTAAATCTAACTAGTAAAGATAGTTATTTACAACTTTATGTAGTAGCTATTAAAGTTTATATTTACAAAACACTAAGAACACTTGAATTCCTTAAAAATACTAGGTAATTTCTTATAAATTTACCAGTTAAAAGATGTTTAAATGCATCGGAGTATACTTGTTGATCTCTTTAATGTTCTATTAAACTAATAATTACTAATACATAGTCTAAATAATACTCATCTTTTGTAAAAACAAAATCGAGATTTAGTCTAAATTCCATTGCTTTAGACTGTAGACTTGTAGAGCTCGAGTATTAGACGCTCCCCAATTCGCTTAAAGTAATACATAGGGTAAGCCGTCATCCCATTCTTGGCCCACTCCCCCTTTTTTTGTAACGGGGGGAAAAATGCCTATCGCATTTCCCGACGCTCGGGGGAGCGTAGTAGCGCCAAGACGGCCGCCGGGGGGTTTTAGTGGGACTCACCCCACTAAAACGCCCCGGCGGCCGTCTTGGCGCTACAATATTGTCACCAGCATTAAAACATTTTGTTTTTAATGCTGTGAAATGCCAAGAATTCCTTTAATAAAACTGGAAATATTCTAAGAATAGAAAAAGTGGCTCTATGAATAGGACGGCTCACTTGAAATTATACCTATTCGCATTTATTGATTTATTCTATTCATCCATCTAAAAAAATGATTAATTTTACCTGGGGGCCTCTCCAGGCGACTATTGTCGTAAGGCAAGCCAAACATTTGTTTACCTGAGCCAATTGGTGGGCACCCTGAACTACCTCGCCTCTCACAGTATAGGATACTTTACCAAATAAAGTATCAATAGCGATTAGATTAGATGTAGTCTAATTGACTTTCAATAAGTGATAATATATTGTATCCTGTATTGAATAAATATTTATTTGATTTGATTTGACTTTGACGTCAAAAGTAGAAACATAAGGTTTAGAAGTTTATTTTTATCGCGAATGGCGTTAGCATCGCTGTAAACTGTTACCTATTTCTATTTATATGTATTAACTTAACCTTGAGAAAAACTGTCCATCTTATTTACATCACATATTTCCATGCTCAAATCTAACTAAAGGAGTATAAATTCACTCAGTGAGATGAGATGCCGTAGCTCGCGGCGGAGTCCTCGGCCAGTGTGGGCGGAGCCGCTACGTGGAGGCCATGAGCTTGGCGTGCGCGGTCACGTTGCGCTGGTGCAGGAACCCGCTGCCTTCCTCGTCTTCGCCGCCTCCGTACTGCAAATTGGAATAAATATTTTAGTTTAGAGGCATAGCACAGCTAAAGTAGCGTTACCCACGAAACAAATTACTTTATAAGTATTTCTAAACTAAGACTAGGTACTTAATATCAAAAATGTGGAACAGTATTCCACTAGATAGAATAGCCTATTATTTTTAGGGCACTGTTGCATAGCTTATTACTATAATCCTTATAGAATAAAGACCAAAGAAAGCTACAGATTTTTGCCAAAAGTAAGTTTTGTAGATGTAGTTTTATTTCATCCTAGTTTTCCGGCACTGCCTAATCAGCTAACCGTCTAAATGAAAAAGCAACCCTCAAACCCTTACCGGCAAGGAATGCAAATACTGTTGATGGTAGTGCGGGTACTCGTAGTGCGGCGCGACGGGCGTGGGCTCGCTCTTGATGCCGCCGAACAGCGCGGGCGGGAACTGCGGGGAGGGCGCGGGCGCGGGGAGGGGGCGGCGGCTGCGCGACGAGTCGGGGGGAGAGGGGAGGGACACTTCGGAGAGGCTCGGCTTTGTGTCTGAAATGAGAATGAGAGACATTAGTGTACTTACATTCGGGCGTAGTCGGGTAGACAGACATGTGAATTAAGGGTAGGCATTGGCGCAGGTATTTGCATGTGGTGCGGTGACATACTTTAGTATATTTAGGTCTATGGATAGCATAGAATATCACAACCCTATCTCCTCCTATTGGTGGCAAAAAGACGATTAAGGGATCACACACAACTCCAAGCGCCATTGCTAAGCCACTTGCCAAGCGAGGCGATTATACGGCATACTCCCTCCACAAAATGTTTGCCCTTGTGGCTATACCAAGCTGTTGACGTCTAACAATTGTTATTACATTGTAAGGATTTACATTTCTAGAAGCAATAATGAATGCATACCACGATAGTTAGACGAAGCCCTAAAATAACGGTTGCTAGGAATAGCATGAGAAGATTGGTGTCCTGGGGTAGGTACTATTACGACCACATTTGCAACATTGCTTTTCGTCCTCTAGAGTGTCAAAGTCTATACAAAAAACCTCAAAGAGGACACAAAGCAATATTGCAAAAGCGGCCGTAATAGGCCCTCTGTTTTTATCAAAGAGGGTTGGAAACCGCCGCTACGTTTGCTGATTTAGGTTGTCAGATTGATTGAATGCTCTCACCGTCAATCCCAGGCGAGCTGTGGTCGTCGCGCTTCGCGTCCGCCGCGGGCTTGGCTCCGCCGGAACTCTTCTTCGGCTTCCGTTTCCGGGTCTGGATGCCCTCCTTCCTCATAGCCAGTGGTCTGGAGAAATTAAGGCATATAATTTACCGTTCAAGTTTGACAGAAGCTTAAATTAAAAGTTGACAATACTTACAATAGTATTCCCCACTTCAGCATTTCCACCGATAGACGTCAATACCTTTTTTTTTGTAACGGGGGAAAATGCCTATCGCATTTCCCGACGCTCGGGGGAGCGTCAGGGGTATGTGGGGCTCGCACCCAATAAAACCCCCCGGCGGCCGTCTTAGCGCTTTTGGGAAGGAACCCGGGAACCACGCATTTTTGGCGTCTGAAGTTCTTCCCACGCTCAGCTGCTATCAGCTTCGTGCTCGGGGAGGGCATATTGTGCCCTCCCCGGCTCGCCCTTGGAGCTGCGGCGGCATAGTGCCACAAGCTGTGCCGCCGCCCATCTTGGGGCCGTTTGATGAGTTTGTAGGGCCCCCGCCCTTCACACCCACGACACCAAAGACCCCTTTTAGTCGCCTCTTACGACAGGGTATACCGTAGACCTATATTTACGCCTGGACCTACAGGGCTTTAGACGTCCATACCTGCTGGATAAAGGTCTCCTCCACAGAATGCCACGAGGACAAATTAAGAGCGTTTGTGGTCCCTGCTGCGAGTTTCGAAAAATGTATGCGGTTTGATGTTACGTCTAATGCGCGTGAACACACCTGTTGATCCCGTGCAGCTTGTAGTAGAGCCCGCAGGCGTTGCAGACGGGTTCGCCCTCGTTGTGGCGACTGGCGAGTAGTTCTAGTTACCTGTTGATCCCGTGCAGCTTGTAGTAGAGCCCGCAGGCGTTGCAGACGGGCTCGCCCTCGTTGTGGCGACTGGCGAGTAGTTCTAGTTACCTGTTGATCCCGTGCAGCTTGTAGTAGAGCCCGCAGGCGTTGCAGACGGGCTCGCCCTCGTTGCGGCGACTGGCGAGTAGTTCTAGTTACCTGTTGATCCCGTGCAGCTTGTAGTAGAGCCCGCAGGCGTTGCAGACGGGCTCGCCCTCGTTGTTGCGCCGCCACAGCGTCGTCGTGCGCGAGCCGCAGTTGGTGCAGCACTGCCCGTGCCGCCGCGCTGCCGACTGCCGAGCGATGGAGAATAGCAAATTAGCATTGGTTGTAGGAAAGTTATCATGTGATAACTAGAGGCTGCCCCGCGGTTTCACTCGCGCAGATTTCTCATAAACACAAAAACCCATTTTATTCCCGTTCCCATGGGAATTTCGGGAAATCCTTTCTTAGTGCTCACTTACACTCCCTAAGGAACCTACATGCAAAATTTCAGCCCGCTGCGCCCCGTAGTTTCGGCTCTGCGTTGTCTGTCAGTCAGTCAGTCAGTCAGTCAGTCAGTCAGTAACGGAAGAGTTTTATATATATTGACTAGAGGCTGCCCCGCGGTCTTACCCGCGCAGAACTCTCATAATACAAAAATCCCGTTTTTTCCCATTCCCGTGGGAATTTCAAGAAATCCCTTCTTAGTGCTCACCTACACCCTCCAAGGAACCCACGTGCCAAATTTCAGCTTTCTACGCCCAGTAGTTTCGGCTCTGCGTTGTCTGTCAGTCAGTCAGTCAGTCAGTCAGTCGTCAGTCAGTCAGTAACGGAAGAGTTTTATATATATTGATTAAGTACCTACATATTGAATGAAGGCTCGATCGAGTCTCTTTACAATGAACATAGTGACAGCATTTGAAAACCTTTTATTATAAGACCGTAGGCATAAGAAAATCAGCAAAGGTTTTCGAATGCTGTAATTTCATTGAATTATCATTGTTAATTTAGTAATGAGAGCACATTAGGGTTATAAATATATCTTATTAAAGGTATCTACAAACCTATATTTACAAGAAGCTCAATCGAGTCTCTTTACAATGAAAATCGATGACATTGTCAGCTTTTGAAAACTTTTGCTATTTTTTTAAGATCGCAAGTACTTACTTACCTACCCATAGGTAGGCATAAGAAAAGCAGCAATGGTTTTAAGAATGCTGTAATTTTCATCGAATTATCATTGTTAATTTAGTTATGAGTCTTAGCCCCGAGTATATTTTTTCAGTACTAATCAGATCGTTTGTTTTCAGTTAGATTAAGTTCCATGAGAAATATATTTTTCTCTTTTTATCATTTGGTAGGTACCCTAAATATACTAAGTTGACTTGGAGAAATCCAATAGTATTATTTTACTTATAATTTTCTATCAATATTAATATTGTTTTAAGCTACAAGCATGCTTTAATTAGGTCGCGGAGCCCTTTACTTACCTAGTTATAAACTCAAAAAGCCGGCCATCCCACACCTTTTAATACTAAGATGCACATCTAAAAATAACCGAAAACTAAATACATACATCAGGCACTACAAAACTTCATCAAATCAAAAAAGTCATGCAATAAAAATTTACAAACCAAATTTAATCTAATACGGCGAATAAAAAGCCCAAGGGGTATCCCCACGACAACAAAACACCTAAAACAACAATGGAGGCATGCACGAGCTCGACGGAGGCGGGGCCGGCCCGCCGCTGCGCCAGTGGCCGGCCGAGCGGCGGCGGTGGGGGAATTTAATTCAAAAGGATTCAACGTCGTCCATTATCCGATAACAAATCAAACAGTGCCCTCATGCAGTGCCCTTTTCCCCAAAAGCAACCAGAATGAAGAGGGGAGCGGTAGCGTGTAGGGTGAGTACGCGGGTGCGGGAGGTCAGGGGGTAAGTCGCTTCGCTAAATTAATAATGAAATTTCGATGACAATGACAGCATTCGAAACCCATTGCTGCAGAACAGAGCCCAAAGAAGGGCAGCAATGTTATTCGAATTCTGTCAATTGTCATCGGGTTTTAATTTTTTAATAGCGACTTACCCCCCAGGGAGGGGGCATGCGCGAGGGCCTAGTCTACACGCCACCGACTCACCTTCTTCATCCCGCGAGCCATGCCGTCCACGCTCATCCAGCGCTGCACGGAGCCCTCCTTGTAGAAGCGAGAGAGCAGCTCGGCGTCGGCACCTGCGCAAACATGCTCGTTAGTCCCGTCTAAACACTCACCAGACGCTTTGAAGGCTTGACGAGCGGTCGGTTGACGCCGTTGATCTTGTGGTAGAGACCGCAGGCGTTGCAGAGGTAGTGGCCGGTGGCGTCGCGGCGCCACAGCGGCGTGTTGCTGGCGCCGCAGTTGACGCACTCGCGGCCCTCGCCGTCCAGCTCCGCGCCATCTGGTGTGCACCACGCGCTCGCTTACACACTAAGTAATCTACGCTTCTTGTGCCTAGCTATACATACATCATCATAATAGCCATAGACTTTCACTGCTGGACATAGGTTTCCTTCCACAAGAACAACATCGTGGAGGGAGTTTGGCGTAATCGTACCGCTTGGCGTGTGGGTTGGTGGTCGCAGTGTGGCTCTAAATTTTTTTCTTCGAAGGAATCTGCTGCCTGTTCTTATACTCAGTTCATCCGTTATCATTACTTAAGCTACGCATAAGATTATAGCTCAAGGTTCTATTAGATAGACAGCTGTCCCCGCTTATTTCTCTTTACATCGTAATGAAATTCCTACTGCCATTAGTCCATTTTTTTATTAAATGTTAGAGAAGAAGCATTATAATTAAGTGAAATACTAGTAGTGCAGGAATCCAATAAATGACTTCTTTTGCTAGAAAGAAATTCCTAATAAATGTATTTAAGAAAAAGAGAACAAAATAAGGCTACGCTACAAACGCACAGGCAGTTTTATTTCCGCGCGGTGTCAAAGTTTGTTATTTAATTTTCAACCTTATTCATAGGCCCCGAACGCACAAGCGTGTTTTTACGGTTTTTTATCCGCTGGTGCGCACATAAAATCCGCGCGGCAAAAAACGGCCTGTGCGTTCGTAGCCTAAAACCCAGAATCTCTAGAATAAAAACACCATAATCGTCGTCACACAAAATACACACACACACACATTATTTTGTGAATGAGCTTAAAGTGAGCGTTTCAATTTCTGAAAGTCAGCGGAAATCCGCTGCGTTCTCGCAACTGTTTTGCCGTAAGTTCCGGGAACGTGCTGCGCCGGCGCCGGTGTCGGGTGACCCGTGCGCCCGCGCAGCCTCCCTCCAAGTGAACGATCCTGCGTCAGGGTTGCAGGTGTGCACAAATACAACATCATATTAATTCATAGAGACTGCTATTGTGGACATCAGCAAAGATAGCGAGAGTTAATAATTACAACAATGAAATTTAAAACCTTTTAAAACAAAATATACTGGCCATTTCCTTATCTGAATCTGACTAAACCTCACTAATATAAATAAAGATGATAAATGAACGCACTCTTTATTGTACAAAGACACAATAAAACAAGTAAACTGGTAAATAAGCGAGGATAGCGATTATTTTACTTATAATTTTATTTAATTCACTAAAACGTAATCTGTAATTTTGATTTATGTTGACGGCCGATGTTTTGTTTTGCATAGCTGCGCGTTTGGGCTGCGTGCTGTTCAAACGCTAAGCGATTCAATTGCACCTATAACTTATCTGAATTGCATGTTTTAATGAGAATTTATTAACCAAGTTTATATAATACTAGAGGCTGCCTCGCGGTTTCACTCGCGCAGATTTCTCATAAACACAAAAATCACGTTTTTCCCGTTCCCGTGGGAATTTCGGGAAATCCCTTCTTAGTGCTCACCTACACTCCCTAAGGAACCTACATGCAAAATTTCAGCCCGCTACGCCCAGTAGTTTCGGCTCTGCGTTGTTTGTCAGTCAGTCAGTCAGTCAGTCAGTCAGTCAGTCAGTCAGTCAGTCAGTAAGTAACGGAAGAATTTTATATATATTGATTATTGTATGTGGACGATGATTCACGGCGGCGAAGGGCCTCTGATTAACGATGGCATTCGGAATCTATTGCTGCTCTTCTTAGGGCATCTACTGGTTGTAGTGCTTAAAAAACCGGCAATGGTTTTTTAATTATATTATTGCAATTCAATAAATTGGTTTGCATCCTGAATTAAATAATGTACGTTAGTATCTTACTTTGTATGCAATAAAGTTTAGATATATTTTATTCTATTCTTTCGTCATATAATTATTTTCATTGTCAATTTGGTTAAGAGACTTGACCCCCAGTAGTTTCGCTTTTTTTGTAACAATTCGTAACAAAACCTTCAGATTATGTTACAAGATCAATCGGGAGAGCTCATGGGATGTGTTATCTATATATATAAAACTCTTCCGTTACTGACTGACTGACTGACTGACAGACAACGCAGAGCCGAAACTACTGGGCGTAGCGGGCTGAAATTTTGCATGTAGGTTCCTTAGGAAGTGTAGGTGAGCACTAAGAAGGGATTTCCCAAAATTCCCACGGGAACGGGAAAAAACGGGATTTTTGTGTTTATAAAAAATCTGCGCGGGAAAAACCGCGGGGCAGCCTCTAGTGTAAAATAATGCGAATTCGGTGCTATTGAATTAACTGAACAGTGGCAGAAACATTTCATTCAAGAGATTGATAATTTATGTTTTGAGTACAATGTCTATAATGCTGTTTTACGTTCAGTGGCGGTCTAGGGTATATCCACGAGCTCGAAGCTGATAGCAGCTGAGCGTGGGAAGAACTTCGGACGCCAATTAATGCGTGGTTCCTGGGGCCCTTCCCAAAAGCGCAAAGACGGCCGCCGGAGGGTTTTAGTGGGTGCGAGCCCCACATACCCACGACGCTCCCCCGAGCGTCGAGAAATGCGAAAGCCATTTCCCCCCGTTACAAAAAAAAGGGTGTAACATATTTGCCCATGGTCTCGTGTGCCTTAGGCTGTATTACCAAAGAACAAGAGCTATTTTGGAGTACAGAAAAACCGGAAGTGTTACGCCGACCTATACCGCCACTTACTTATTATTTAAGATATTTTCGTCGCATAAGATTACACTGGGTTTTTATATTTTTATTTAGTAAGTATTTTGATAAGCTACCAAGGAGGTTCACTTGCTCTTTTACCTAAAATGTACATTTTAGTACCTTACAATGTATGTTATGAGTGTTGTAATCGGGTTCCTTATAAAAATGGTAACAAACGAAAAATATTGTTATCGTTGTTACCCAACTAATACAGTAAGTTTCTTATTTTTGTATCAATTCCAGAGATATTAGGAGCATAACGTAGGTATATACTAGAGAGAGAGAGAGAGAGAGAGAGAGCATCTTCCTTAATCTGTGGTATATACTGTACGTTCTTTAAATTACTTTGTATATACCGCCGGCTATAGTAAAATAGCTTATCATTAGTTTTAATTGTTTTTAGATAACAGATGCCCATTTATTTGATAATCGACAGTTTTTAATGGCAGTTCAAAACATGCTTTATTACTACTAAACATATTATAGATGGCTCTATTCAATATTAGCTGAAACTGTTGAACTAGGATAGTAAATAAAACGATTTAAGAAAGACCCAAATCCAAATAATATTTCTCCGTTTCTAAAAACTAAAGAAAATACCGAAATAGTATAAGTCATAAAAATACAGTGGCGGTCTCGTTCAGCGTAACACTTTTGTCTATAGTCTTGTCTGCACAAGTATTTAATACTAAAGAAAAGAGCCTACTGCAATACAAAAATACCGGAAGTATTACACCGACTGTGTCCGTCACTGTACAACACGAAAAAGAAAAATCCCAAATTAAAAAAAAACATAAAAATGTAAGTTCGTACTAACCGTAGGGCGGAGGTCTCTGCAGAGGGTCGTAGGGCGCGCACCACGAGCCCATCATCATGTTTTGAGGGTAGAGGGATCCGCCCACGCCACCCACGCCGCCCACGGAGCCCATGCCGCCCACGCTGCCTACGCTGCTGCCTCCTGGGAAGAAAGATTTATCTTTAACAAGTCGACCTGGCGAACTTCGTACCGCCTAACCTGTTACCATCTTGTGCATGTATTATGTAAACCTTCTTCTTTAATCATTCTATCTATTAACAAAGACCGCATCAAAATCAATTGCATAGTTTTAAATAAATAGGCATACATAGGGTCTGACGCGGGAAGAGACTTTGTTTTATACTATGTATTTCGAAGTATATATTGATTGTTAATGATGATATAAGGATTCAAAAGAAAATCATCTATTTAACTTTATACTTAGTTACCAAAAAGGGTAATCAATTTAGTTCTTTTAGAATGTTATGTTTTGTGTTATGGTTTACCTAAAAGAAATCGCTTTTAGCGATAAGGTCGCCCATTGCATGTAAGCAAATTTTGTGTATACTTAATGTAAGTATATAATTCGTGTACAATAACGTGTTTTTCGACTTTAACTTTAATGTTTTTGATTATTTTAATTATTACTTGCCTACTTCGACTAATGATGAGTTATCTTCTAAAAATCACTGAGTAAATTGATCACAATTTAGTATCACATAACTCTGACAACCGTCAACAATCAATGTAACTCAGTAACTCATAATACAATGTTATCTACAAGTTCTTCTTTCATTACAATAATTGTTTATATCGTTTAGATAAATGCGCTGACACAGAGCGATAGCGCGCGCTCCATCATAGCGCGTCAACAGATATTATAGTAAAATATTAAAATAAATTTGCTATTCGCTTGTCTCGCTAAAACTCGGGAACGGCTCGACGGATTTATCTGATTTAGTCTCAGAAATGTATGTCGTAGTCCAGGTAAGGTTTGAAATGGTAAACATAATGGAAAAGACACGGGCACAGCTAGTAAATGGATGAAATTATGGTCAGCGAAGCGGCTTAAGAGGCATAGGACAGCAAAAGTAGCGCCACCGGCGAAATACTTTAATATCTTCTAAAGTAAGGCAAATATAAAAAATGTGGAACAGTATTCCGCTAGATAATGTATACTAGTCGTTTTAAGGCGCTGTTGTATAGCTTTAAGGTTAAAGTCTAGGCTACATTATCTAGTGGAATATTAATTTAAGAGATATAATTTCGAGTTTAGAAGATATTAATATTTTTCACGGGTGCCGCTACTTTAGCTATGCTATGCCTCTCAACAAACCTGCCAAAATGTTGAATCCCTCGAGGCACAGAAGCTCCATGTTGGTAAAGACGCTGCTCATTGTTAAACTGAACCTTATGTCACTAGTGATAGAGACGAGAGAGTGCATACGACCCAGCGGTCACAGGTCACGGCGCGGACTGACCGAGTCGCGCGCTGAGTTAGCGTATCGACAATTCGACACTGATTCACGACCGCACGATCATCCACGCTGCGATAACAGTTGGCATGACAAAGAAGCAGTCTCTCTAATTTAATTGTAGAATTACTGTACCGAAACTTATAAAGTGATTAACGAACGAGTATATCTACGAAGACGTTGGAACAAGTGGAAAGGACAACGGACGCTGATCATCAATGTTGAATGATGAATTAAATGGCGAGACAAGGAGGGGGGGGGGATTTAGTGGGTGCGAAAACATACCCCCGCCGCTCCCCCGAGTGACGGTAAATGCGCTAGTCATTTCCCTCGGAGGGGTCGCGGAGTTGAACATAACGATCGAAAGATCACCCGTGACCCCCTTGCCAACAGCCGAGATGGACACCGGCGGGGTTTTAGTGGGTGCGAACCCCACATAACCATACCATAGGGTACTGGTTTGGAGTTTCCCCGCCTTAAAAAAAAAGGCATTTCCCTCGTAATGACAATGTCCGTTATTAAAAAAATATGCTCTAAATCGATTTTTATAAGTCTTTAGGCAATACAAAATGTGTATAGAGCAAATTTAAGTATAAGTATTTAGAAAAGCTCATATATAACCTTTAAAAAAAACCCTGTTAAGGGTCCAATAATTTCAAAAATAATTAAATTGGGTCCTTTTAGGATCAAGTGGGTACTTTTCTGTAATCAACGCGAATGACAAAGAGGACAAAGAACTAAATAGCCGCAGAATTAAGGAAAATTATATCAGCAGAAACTAACTGATTCACAACTACGACAGACGTCAGCAGATTAATTTTTTAACCAAAATTGTTCAGGAAGTGTTATCACTGACGTTACAAAAAGTGACTGGAGTTGACGGTTTGGCTCCCCAACATTTTTAAATTCGAGGAGCCGGCTAGAAAAAAGTCTCGGTAAGATGGTAACTCACGCTATGGCGCGAAATTCAAAATTTTTCACGTTTTTTATTTATTCTGGCGAAAGTATACATTTTTAATAAAGTTTAAATGAATTTGCGTATGTAAAAAACCATCTCCCATATTGTTATACAACGTTTTTGGAAGACAGACCTACAGATTTTGTGTCTAAGGGGTAAAAAGCCAAAAAACAAGTTCCTTGAATATACACAAAATCAGTAACCTCTGTCTTTCAAAAACGATATACCACAAAGTGTGAAAAAGGTTTTTACGTACGCGAATTCATTTTAACTTTATTTAAAATGAAAACTTTCGCCAAAATAATTAAAAAACCCGAAAAAAATTGGATTTCGCGCCATACCGTGAGTTACCGCCTTAGTATAAGTATTGGAAGTAAAACCCACAATACTTTCCGTGTGCCGATCTGTGAGGGAGACCTATGTCCTGCAGCAGAGGACTTCTTGCGGTTGTGATGGTGGTTGCTGTTGCTACAAAGGATCCAACGGATCCAGCTAAACTTTTAAAGTGGTCTATGAGAGAAAAAAAACCGTTTACCTCTGTTCGGTAGAAAACCTTTATTAGTTTCCGAACGAACGCGTTCCCGTCGCCCCGCACCTCACACCTCCGCGCCGCCGGTAGCTGTCAAAAAACACTTGCGAGCGGACATTCACCTAGGCGCGTGTGTTAGATTTGTAATAGAGGCTTTAGAGAATAAACCAGAATTAAAATACAGTCCGCTTGCTTTATTTACCATCTCAACAACCTATATTAGGAAAGACCCTAACAAAATGGCCTTTAGGAGTATTCTCGCCGTTTTACTTATCGAACTACGCGCTCGCGCCAGTCCAAAGTCGTGTCGTCGTGCCGCCATTTTTCGTCTAACCACGCCGCGCATACGCATCTTCAAATATTTCTCAGCAGTCAGGACATTGAGGTGCCCCTGAAACATTGGAGGACTCATCACATTGCCAAGGAATATTCATCAACGATTATCGTCTGCGGATCGTCCACGGAACTGTAAAACAAAAAGCACGCCGTGCCGTTTTCATCAATTTTGGACTCGCCCGAATCACGACCACGACGCAGATTCACAGTATACATCGACATTGAGGTGCCCCTGCAACATTCAAGGAGGACTCATCGAGCTACAGAAAGAATTCATTGTGTCGTCAAACCGACTACTATCATAGGAAGACCATCTACATACCTAAGTGGACTTTGGAACCGATCGCAAGTCATTTTATTTCGAAGACAAGGAACATTGGAGGACGACTAATTGGATTCTGGTTTGGGTGATTACGAGTGTAAGTCCGTTCCAATCCAATCATAGCATTCCCGTTTCGTATTCCTTGTTGTTTCCAAGTGTCTGGTTACTACCAGTCATCTTTAATCTTCTTTCATCTAACATCTATTGCAAGTTTATTGCTATACATCAAGTAATTATTACCCTAGTCAGGTAATTTAAACACAGTATAAATGGTCTGCAACCAATTATTGGTCTTATATACAGGCTCTTCAATTTATTAGCTATACCAGGCATCTTATTCTTCATACATCTAACATCTTTTGCAAGTTTATTGCAAAGAACATCAAGTAATTATTACCCTAGTCAGGTAATTTAAACACAGATTTATATTAAGTATACAAACGTCCTTGGTAGGTACCTAACGATTGCAATTACATACCACTATCGCTTCAAGTAAACAAGTTGAACTCTCATCTTTCTAGCATTTTTACTCAGTTTAGCTTACTTGTGTCATTACATTTTATTTTATTTTTCTACTTCACTGCACAGCTGATTGAATAACATTTCATAAAAAATGGAAATTCTTGTTAGGAAAAGGGCTTCACTAAAGGGAAAATTAACTCAGTTTAATAACTATCTGTCTGTCCTTCGAAGCTGCAAGACTCTCAGTGCTTTACAGCTTACAGAACTAGAAGTTAGATTGTCAAGAACTGAACATTTATATGATGATTTTGACGAATTACAGACGGAGATTGAGATAGACCCAAAGGCTGATTCCGACAAGCAAAGCGAGGAACGTATGCAGTTTGAGACGCTTTACTTTGAAGTGGTATCAGTTGCCAGACATCTTCAGAGTATATCAAAAAATAGCTCCACATCGCCCCAGCAGGTAAGTTCTGGAACCAATGTTAAGGATGCACAATCACTAGACAAGATGAATAATTTTGTGCGACTTCCTCGTATTGATCCACCTGCATTTGATGGCAGCTATCAGAATTGGCTCGCGTTTAGAGACACGTTCTTATCCCTCGTACACAATAACAGCAACTTAGATAATATAAATAAACACTTATACTTACGCTCATCATTAAAAGGCAGCGCTGCTCTCATCATATCAAGCCTGGAGTGCACATCGGACAATTATGAAATAGCTTGGCAGGCTCTGTTGGATAGGTATGACAACAAACGGCTGCTCATCAGTAACCATGTTCAGGCTTTATTTAATATTCAAATCATACACAAAGAAAGCAGTCAGGCATTGAGAATGTTGATAGACTTAACTAATAAAAACTTAAGGGCATTAAAATCACTAGGGCAACCTACAGAATCATGGGATACTTTGATTATTCATATGATTTCGGGTAAATTAGACTCTGTTTCATTTAAGGAGTGGGAACAATTCAAAAATAATTTAGAAAACTTACCTTCTTTGATTGAGCTCATAAAGTTTTTGAGCAATAGGGCTGATTTCTTAGAGTCTTATGAGGAAACTAAGTTAACAAATAAGAAAGAGGAAGGTAGGCCTAAAAGTTTTTTGGTATCATCTAACAATGACAACAGCAGAGAAAAAGGTCCCAATAGGTGTCCTATGTGTAGTCAAAGTCACTATTTATTTAACTGTGATGCATTCAGGAACTTGCCCATTGAATTACGCAATAATAAAGCTCGCGATGCAAAAGTCTGTATCAACTGTCTGCGCCCAGGTCATTTTGAGAGAAGATGTCGTTTAGCAGGCTGCAAATATTGTAAAGGGAGACACAATACAATGTTACATTTTGATAATCATCACAAAGAAACAACTTCAATTAATAATGTTGCTTTGTCAGCAGACACCTCATACATACAGAATACTACTGCGTCCCATGTATTGCTTTCCACAGCCGTAGTCACCGTGATCGACCGCGAGGGCAGGCAGAGGAAAGCGCGCGCTCTTCTAGACAATGGTAGCTCTGGCAACTTCGTTACGGACGACTTCTGTGCCGAGCTAGGGTTGTCACGGCAGGAAAAGTATTCCACAGTGTCAGGTATTAACAGTTTGAGTTCTAAAAGTACACAATCTTGCCACATTACTTTGCAATCGTTACATGGAAGCTACAAGGTAGACCTAGAGTGCTCTATATTGCCTCAAATTACTAAATCATTACCTTCATCATACATCGATATAACTAGTGTCCCCATACCCCTCGGATTACATCTAGCTGACCCTTCTTTTAACGTACCGTCAGCCATCGACATTTTAATTGGAGCCGAGGTCTTCTGGGACTTGGTTAGCTTAAATTCAATAGAACTAGGTAAAAATATGCCAAAACTAATCGAAACTAAGTTAGGTTGGTTAGTATCAGGACAAATCTTACAAACCCAACCCCGTCAAAATCCACAATGTTTTTTTACACAAGAAGCTAGAAAAGAGCTTAATAGGTTTTGGGAACTCGATAGCATTTCTCCTATTCATTCATTGTCACATGATGAACGTTTATGTGAAGAAATTTTCAATAGTACCACACGCCGCGACGAAGAAGGCCGCTTCATCGTTACTATGCCTCTTAAAGGTTCCATTGACGAATTAGGGAACTCTTATGATAAGGCTAGGATACGTTTCTTAGCACTAGAACGAAAATTTCAACGCGATTCAGAATACAAGAAAAAATACGTAAAGTTTATGGAAGAATACCTAGAATTAGGGCATATGTCAGAAAATAAATACACAAATAAAAGTAACGATAATTATTATTTACCACATCACGGTGTGATTAGAGAACAGAGTTCAACAACTAAGCTGAGAGTTGTATTCGACGCCTCAGCAGCTACTACAACAGGCGTATCGCTTAACGATCTGCAGGTGGTAGGTCCAACAGTTCAGGATGACCTGTTCTCGATTCTCACGCGTTTCAGACAACATAAAATTATAATTTCAGCTGATTGCGAAAAAATGTTCAGGTCACTTTACATTGAAAAGTCACAAAGAAAGCTTACTCAAATAGTTTTTAGATCAGATCCAAATAGCCCTCTTAAGTCATACACCTTGAATACGGTCACCTACGGCACTGCGTCAGCTCCATACTTAGCTACGAAATGTCTTACTAGTCTCGCTAATGAATCCGATAACGCGGAAGTACAACGCGCAATTAGAAAGGACTTTTATGTTGATGACTACCTAGGCGGATCAGACCAGGAGGAAACAGCGCTAGAGTTAGCAAAAAGTATAGCGTCTATTTTAGGGTCAGCAAAATTAAATTTACGCAAATGGCAATCAAATAGCAAATTCGTGTTAGATAACTTACGTAGTAACAATGGTCAAGATACAAATAATAAAACATTGGATTTAGACGGCGGAAGTAATAATAATACAAAAACATTAGGCATATTTTGGCAATGTGATCAAGACATATTATCCTATTCCATAAATAGTCTAGATAATCATAAAATAACTAAACGAACAATATTGTCTGCAATAAGTCAAGTATTTGACCCCTTAGGCTTAGTGGGTCCGTGCGTTTTAGAAATGAAAATATTATTGCAAAAGTTATGGAAAGAAAGCAGCCATTGGGATGAAAGTATCCGCAATGAATTAAAAATTGAATGGGTATCGTATATTAAAAATATAAAAAACTTAAATAATTTAAAAATTCCTAGATGTGTCATAGGTAAAGATCCTTATATAATTGAAATACATACCTTCGTAGACGCGTCAGAGGCAGCATACGGCACTTGTTCATATGTACGGTCAGTGAGTAGTTCAGGAAAGGTAGAGGTACACCTTCTAGCTTCCAAAAATAAAGTTGCGCCAATTAAACCTACAACTATCCCAAGGCTAGAGCTTTGTGGTGCAGTCATGGGGGCAAGATTGTGTGCAAAGCTAAAATCTGCACTCACTGTCAAAGTAGACTCGTGTTGGTTTTGGTGTGACTCCACAATTGTTCTGGGCTGGTTGGCCTCTCCTGCCAGTCAACTCAAAACATTTGTGCGCAACCGCGTTAGTGAAATACAAGAAAACACGTTAGGGCACAAGTGGAATTACGTTCCGACCGGAGACAACCCTGCTGATCTTGTTTCTCGGGGGGTGAGGGCCGATCTTATCGGCAACTCTTCGTTGTGGTTTACAGGACCAAAATTCTTACTTAAACCTGAAAGTTTTTGGCCGAAAATGCCAAATACTTGCGAGAAACAGAATCATGCCGAAATAATATCTTACGTCACAGACACTCAACAAGACACTCAAAACATATTTCAAAAAATCATTCATACTCATTCAAACTTATCTTCCATACAGAGAATAATAGCATACGTCAAAAGATTCATACATAATAGTCGTAATAAAAATAATAAACTTACAGGTCATCTCTCAGTCAGCGAACTTCATTCTTCATTAACTTTCATATTACGTCAATCGCAGATGGAGATGTTCCCAGAAGAATATGCTCTATTAAAGTCAGGGAAACCTTTACCGAAAACTAACAGGCTGAAGTCATTGTCTACCTTCATCGATTCTTCCGATGTTATTCGGGTCGGTGGTCGGTTAGAGAACTCACCTTATGCGTTCGACGTCAAACATCCCGTTTTATTAGACAGCAAACATCACCTTACCATTCTTTTATTTAGGAAAACACACATATTATTAATGCATGCTGGGCCTCAGCTCTTATTGTCTAACATTAGGCAAAGCTACTGGCCGTTAGGTGGAAGAAACTTGTCAAAGAAAATAGTAAAACAATGTGTTAAATGCTCTAGATTTAAGGCACAAATTGTGCAACCTCCTATGGGTCAACTTCCATCTAACAGGACTGAGCTCGAATTTCCCTTTTTACACATAGCTCTGGACTATGCCGGAGCAATTATGATAGCTAACAAAGCAGGCAGAGGAAGTAAATTAATTAAATCATACATATGCATAATTGTCTGTCTAGCTGTTAAGGCTGTGCATCTCGAGTTGGTTACAGATCTTACCAAGGAGGCGTTTATGGCTGCGCTGAACCGCTTCATTGCTCGTCGGGGCAAGCCTCTTAGCATCACGTGTGATAATGGGACCAACTTCGTTGGAGCCAGTAACGAACTTAGTAAATTCTTATTAGATTCTAATATTTCATCAAATTTAGCGTTAGAGGGAATAGAATTCAAATTTTGCCCAGCTTTCAGTCCCCACTTTAACGGGATTAGTGAAGCTGCTGTAAAGTCAACTAAAGGTCATCTTAAAAGGGTTCTTAGTTTAACTCATTTAACTTTCGAAGAAATGTATACATGTTTAGCTCAAATTGAATCCATTTTAAATTCACGCCCTCTCACTCCACTATCTTCAAATCCTATGGATTTTACTGCACTAACGCCTGGACATTTCTTGATTGGACGGTCACTTACTTGTATTCCCCATCCACAGGTCTATGATGTCAACCTCAATCGTCTACAGAGATTTAAGAGAATAGAACACATTAAGCAACATTTTTGGAATCGTTTCAGTCAGGAATACGTGACCCAACTGCAGCAGAGAACCAAGTGGCACCATCCAACTGGAGAATTGAAACTGAATCAGCTCGTCCTTATAAAGGAGAAAGCTTTACCGCCATTGCTATGGTCATTGGGTAGAATCACGGCAGTACATCCAGGAACAGATGGCATCATAAGAGTGGCGGACATCAAGACGAAGAAAGGGACAATACGACGAGCCTTCAATAACATATGCCCTCTTCCTGATGAGTGAAACTTCATCTTCATTGAATACTTCAACCCCGGGAGTTTGTTCGGTAGAAAACCTTTATTAGTTTCCGAACGAACGCGTTCCCGTCGCCCCGCACCTCACACCTCCGCGCCGCCGGTAGCTGTCAAAAAACACTTGCGAGCGGACATTCACCTAGGCGCGTGTGTTAGATTTGTAATAGAGGCTTTAGAGAATAAACCAGAATTAAAATACAGTCCGCTTGCTTTATTTACCATCTCAACAACCTATATTAGGAAAGACCCTAACAACCTCTGCTGCTGAAGGAAATAATTAACGCATCACAATCAAGACCCTTGACTAGGTATAACATGATTCTAGTCTGGTCCCAGAAACACATCCAGACGAAGAAATACATCCAGACCGGTAAAAAACATCGATATCCATCGTTACAATGTTCCCTTGCCGGGAACCGAACCTATGGTGTTCTAATCTCACAGTTGAGATCACTGCCAACTGAACAACAGAGACAGACAAGTAAACTAACTGTATGTAGTGGTGCCAGAGTATTGGGAATATAGTAGAAGTGTAGCTCCAAAGGGTCCATCCAACAGAAGCAGCTAAATTCTAAAAGAGGTCTACGACAAAAACAGTCGGGTACATCTAAACTAAACTAAAACCCCTTCACAATGAAAGCGACTAAATTCTAAAAGAGGTCTACGAGAAAAAGATAGGATACATATGTGAACTAAAACACCTTCACAATGTCTTCCTTGCTGTGTGGGAAACCTTGTCCAACAACGAAAGATAGAATGCAGAAATATTAATTAGCCACAACTATGACACATCTTCGTGGCGTTCGTTGACGTATTGCGGTTCTAATGACGATTTCTAAACTAAACTAACCGTATGTATCATGATGAGTAGCGTGATGATGATGCCAGACGTTCTGGTGAGGGAAGTGAGCCGCGTACTGCTGGAGCCTTGCCCCGCCGTAGCCCAGGGCGTACCCCTCCCCGCACTCCGCGCCGCCCGCCCCCGACCCCGCCGCGCCATACCCGCCGCTGCCGCCGCCGCCTCCGAACATCGCGTAGTTTAGCTGATCAGGCTACTCGCATGCTTTGCTTCGACTTGGTTTTGTCTGTAACAAGGAAGGTTTTAATGTGGCTTATTAAGTGGCTTGATTATCATCATCATCTCAAGCGGCAAGATGACAAATTGACAACTTCATGTAAGTACCTAATGTATGCCTAAGTAAGGACAAGTGTAAATTCTTTCGGGTAGGACACTACATATAGGAGATTGATGGGTCCCGACTGTCCTAAGTCCTAGGTAGAATCCAACTTATAGTGTAACTACATGTACTGGCCTTTTATTTTTTTTTAGGCGGGGAAACTCCTAACGCCCATGCGACCCCGGAGGGAGTCGCAAGGTTATGTGGGGTTCGCACCCACTAAAACCCCGGCGGTGTCCATCTCGGCTGTTTGCAAGGAGGTCACGGGAGATCTCTCGAACTTTGTGTTCAGCTCCGCGACCCCCTCCAGTACATGTACTGGCCTCGCTCGATGAAACATCAATGCCCCACATGGACGAAACTTTTTGGGGAGAGATTTGTCATATTTTATCCGCGACACTGGGCAGGCGGGGTGGTGATCTCAGTATGGGTCATCAAGTTTTTCATCTGAGGACGCTGCTGCCGTCCATCGTGTTCCTCTAGTTGCCTTTTTCGACACCCATGGGTGAAATTGCGGGGTGGTGGTGGTATGCTATGCCACCACCACACAGCAAGTTGGTGTTAGTGAATTAATAAGGTAATAAGTGCTGTGTAATTTATTGTGAAAATTGGGGGAGTACCTCACTGAGTGTCGCAAGCGATATGCGACATAAAATTACTTTTTTTTAGCTAAGATTTATGATAGATTATGAGCAATGAAATATGTTTTCGGCTTCTACTTGGTAGTTTAGCTCAAGGGAACGTAAATTGAAACCTTTACAACAATATTGATTTCTCACAAAAATCACGTTGTGGTTGTTTTCGGTTGGATAGGACACTGCAGGCTTGAATCACCTGATTGTTCGAAAAGTAAGATGATTTCGTGCTTCGGAGTTGGTCCCGGCCGCAGTATAGTGGTCGTTATAACCGCGGCGACAAGCTGCCCCTTGTCACGTTGGTAATACAGCATAAACTCGGCTAAACGTGGGTCCGGCTCTTGAGCTTGGTACCTCTGCCTAACCCTTCGGGGAATAAAAGGCGTGAGATTATGTCACAACAATAATCTGGAAGGAACAACACTGAACAGGGTCTTCTGAAAATGGCCGATGAATCAAAAAATTGAAGCTATAAGCATAATTTAATTATTAACACTATTATATTATTAACGATGTCCATCCGATCTAGTTGTTTACAAGCAGAGATCTCCTTACTTCGCTATCGACGATTTCCTGTATCCATTTACAGTCATCCGCTCTATCTCACTACTATGCAGCACGTTCCTTGAAAATCGCAACACATGTGTTTTTATTTGTCACCGGTGCACCTTACGACATTGTGACAAGGGCCGTTATCGCGTGATTGACGTGGTGTAATGCGGGAGTGATACGGCACGTTTGTCTCACTGACTGACTTTACCCAATCAGCACACTTGCCTCTAAAGGGGGCAAAGTCTCTAAGCTCAATGAAATTTCCATAACACAATGATAGAATCGAAAACCATTGATGCTTATAGGGAGACCACACCAGGCGTCAAGTTTCATTACTAAAAACGATAATTGTCTTGTTAGCGACTTCGTTACCCATTGCTGTTTTCTTTGGGCGTGCAACAGAAAACGCCTTCTTCAAAGCGGCAATGGTTCACGAAATCGCTAACAAGACAATTACGAGTCAATCGTTTTCAGTTAAGGAACTTGAACCTCAGTACATGCCATAGTAAGAATGATTTTCGAATGGTACGGCCATTGTCATCGAACTTTCATTGTTAATTTGTTTAGGAGACTTATGATCTCAGCTTTTGTGTCGATAGTACTGCCAATGAGAATATCTTTAGTCAAATGAGACTCTTATTTCTTTAGGATTTTGCATCAGCTGGACTGTATGGATTTAGTTTCGTTGCCTGCCCAGAATGGGAAAAGTAGTACATTGCTACATCAAAATAATTGAACCCTAATATTTAACTTTTTAATCATGCAATGGGTAATAAATATGTAGATTTTAATATCATAGAAATATGTATAATTGTATATACTAATTTATGTAATGTAAATTTCTGCATATTTGTAATATTTTTTTTTTTGATTTTCATAAACTTTAATGGCCAAGATTTTAAGATCGACTGGAAATAAAAGTGAATTATCTAGCACCATAATAAGGATGGCGTGGCGTGTGGTAGTTTGAGGGAGAGGTCTATTTCCAGCAGTGGACGTTTTTCGGCTGATATAATAATGATGATATTAAGGTGGTAACTCTCGGTATGGCACGAAATTCTAATTTTTTCGCGCTTTCAATTATTCTGGCAAAAGTATTAATTTTTAATAAATTTTCGTACGTAAAAAACCATCTCCCACATTGTTATCAACGTTTTTGGAAGACAGATCTACTGATTTTGTGTCTTAAGACATAACTTGACTAAAATGCCAAAAATCAAGATATGTCCTAAGACACAAAATTAGTAGGTCTGTCTTCAAAAAAAGTTGTATAACAATGTGGGAGATGCTTTTTTACAGACGCAAATTCATTAAAACTTTATTAAAAATGAATACTTTCGCCAGAATAAATAAAAAACGCGAAACAATTTGAATTTCGCGCCATACCGTGAGTTACCACCTTGAGATGATGAGTGTTTAAGATATTATCGCGGCCATACGGACATCAAAGAACATTTCATAATGAAGAAAAGTAAGGCAGACACGTGCTTCTGTGTAAGGCCAGCTTTATCAAAACTATGATACGCTATCAGCACAGCGCACGCGGTGTGAACTAACACTAACCTACTAAACCAATTCTTGGCTCAGCGACAAGTTACACGTTACTTCTCAATAAACGTGAAAGTGTTGCATAAAACCAGTAAAGTATTGTAATTATTGCAGTTTTTATCAAGTTTTAATCTTTTGTCGGTGTCTCATAATTGCGTACGTAACGCCTGCCAGATATTCTGTTTTAATTTAGCAATTGAGTTGTTGTAACCAGGAGACGGTAGTTGTGAAACTTGAAAAGTTACAGGTCCATAACTTATTAAAGAAATCCATTATTATGTTCTAACTTTAATATAGAAATTCATATGTTCGATTAACGAAACGTCGACGAAACTTCTTTTAACCTTCTTCTATTTCATGTTAGCCTGGTACTTTATTCTTTAAAATTATAACTACGTAGTCTGAATTCAACTTTTGAAAATCATCTATCATTCAATCGTACATTCGAGGAAAGGTTTTTTGACCAAAATTTGTTTCGGTTTCGAGCTAAAGTCTATTCGAAGAAAAATTTTCCGTTGACGTTTCGTTATACGAACATACTTTCTATAAAACGGTACGGACTCTAACTGGGGCTCGAATTCTCTTGTTTAAAACTCAAATACTCATAAAAATTAAATTTTCAATTTGTCAAATTTTCAATTTGTCATATTTTTGTAACTCTCTAAAATCATTCATTCAAACCACCTCTCTCATTTCATCGCGGCCGCCATACTATTGCCGAGCCATTCCGTGTAATATTGCAATTCCTGTAAATCTATCATTTGATATCGTTCCCATTGAAGGCCTCAATCGGTTTAGCCTCACCTTACTATTAACTTGCAAATAAGAGATTTAAAGACCAATAAAATGTTAGGGCATTTTTTGAGAAGAGGTTCTGGTCTAATTCTAATACGAACATTGCGGTTTCCTACACGCAGTTGGATCAGTAAACTGATCTATAATTTCAATCTTAGTATAGCATATAGGCCCACTAGCGCTATACATCAATGCATAGTATAAAACAAAGTAGCTTCCACGTCTGTCTCTACGTATGCTTGCTTATATCTTTAAAACAAACGAACAGATTTAGATGCAGTTTTTTTTAAAGGATAGAGTGATTTAAGAGGAAAGTATTATTCATGCACAATATAGTGTAATATTTAAGGCGGTACGAAGTTTACCGGGTCGACTAGTATGGAAATAGCTGAACTAATTTCTACATCGCGCCAACGAAGCTCCACGCAGCTAGCATAAACAGAACTTAAAAAGTAGATGCATGAGGTGTTGGCCAATTTTTCTTTGCTCTACCTAAATTAGTGTTTCTAGTTCTAGATGAAATGTTCAGAAATAATAACACATCACACTCAGAGCCCCTAACTAGGAAGAACCTGTATCTAGGGTACCGAAACACACATAGAGACGAACATTACACCCAGACCGGAAACAAACATCGATATTTATCATATCAATATTCGCACCGCCGCGCCGGGAATCGAACCCAGGTGCACACGCTTACTCAGTCCACAACACTGCCAATTGAGCCACGGAGCAATCAGTTTATGAGACAGTTATTAATAAATTAATAATACCAAAAGATAAGAGCGAATTTGTCTTCTGTTTCAACCATAGACTATTTCAGCCGTCGTACTAATAGCGAGCAGAGGGAAGGAAGGATCACCCTCGCTCACCCCGTCGTGGAGTCGTAAAACATCGTCATTTGTCAACTATTAGCGCTAAAAGGAGACGGTAAAAAAGTATGGAGGCGCCAGAGACATGTGCCACATCCACCGCTCATTAGAGGCATAAAATGACAAGTTTACAGCTTCTACCTGAAGCCGGCCGCGGCCGCCGCTAAGTGCTGTTCCGAATATCTCGTGACATTTATATGATCGGGTTTTGTACTGGAGACACAATGTCCTTTTTAGGGTTCAGGGTGTAAAAGAACCTTCATGGTTTCGCTGGCCTTTGATCGTATGGCGGACATCATACTTAGATACTATTGAAGTTCTACTAAGTTCAATCGAAGCCAAAAAACGATGGTTAAGTATCAAATATTTCACAAAAAGGAACTGAATTGATAAAAAAAAAACAAAAATAGTTTAACCGGGTCTAAATCACTAGTTCGTCATACAAGTTGGCGATTTTAGACCGGTCTAACTTTTTTGTGGTAAGGGGTAATAAATAAGTAATTATAAAAAATATCTAACAATTGAGGTTTCGAAATAGTTTTGATTGACCTTGCTAAACCTGAAGAGGTTAGTTTGTAGATCGTTTAAAAAGACCTTAGTCAATAAATTTACTTAAAATACTTCTGCAAGATTTTATATTCTATGAATCGTAACAATAATCGAATCAAGCTCTAGCAAATATCTCGTCATTGAAGATTAGGTATCATCAATTATTCTATATTTATTTACGGAACTACGGACATTACCTGTGTTAAAGTTAATTTATTTTCTAGGGACTTATTTGAGTAGTTTCTGTCGCGCAACACGACGCAACTTCGCGTCTAAATCATCGGGGGAGCGATGACGCTCGAGAATGCTGAAGGAATGTGCTGCAAACCCTTCCTTGCAGCTTCATGATTTAAAGAAATCAGGACCGTAATATCTGTGGGTTATAGGCGTGTTTCCTTTAACGAAGATTTCAGGTGCGACGGCTTGTAGAGTGAAATTCCTCTCATTCGGGTGTCTTGTGTCTGCGGCTGTCGAGATTTATGGTCTCGCTTATTAACCCCTAGACGTCATCTAGTACGGTTCCTTACTTGTTGATGTGTTATTTTTGGATGTTGACACCGGTAATTATGACACTGCAATTCTATCGCTAGCAATACAATCATTTTTCTTACGTTTTTTTCAGCCTCAAAGCCGTTCAGGGCTGGACATGGGCCTCCACCACAAGTCAACCTAACGATGAACATTTTGGGCAGTTTTTACAAAAACGCCATGCTAGCTGTTTAAATTTTGCATAGTGTTTAAATTCCCTTGGTCGCCTTTTACGACACCCACGGAATGAGATGGAGTGGTGATTCTTCACCGCCACCATACAGCAGATAATATACTGCTATTCAATAAAGAAATAATAACGCATCACTCTCAGAGCCCCTAGCCAGGAAGAACCTGTATCTAGGGTGCCCAAAACATATACAGAGACGAACATTACACCCAGACCGGAAATAAACATCGTTATTCATCAAAACAATGTTCGGCGCGCCGGGAATCGAACCCAGGTCCCAGGTGCACACGAATCTCAGTCCAAATCACTGCCTAGAGCTACGGAGCAGTCAAAGTGAAGTAGTCGATGACAATCTCTTTATAATGTACTGTTTGGAAAGGAATTGGAATCGAAGAAAGAATCTTGTTAGACAACATACATTTCGAATGAAAAACTGATAAAGTAAAGAGGCTGGTTACTTCGGCTTAGAATTATGAGATTATAACGGATCCCGGCGTCGCGCTAGGCCGGGCGGCGGGCTATCAGCCCCGGGCAGGGCTGGCGGAGGGCTATCGCCGGCCCAGGCAGGCGAGGGCTGATTTATGCGCTACATTAGCGGCAGCGCACGCGCACGCCGCCAGCGCAATTTATGGCCGACGCAGCAAGTTATGGATTGCATTTATTTTATACCGCGGCCCCGCCTCCAGCATGCTTGTTATAAAACTCTTACGTTTTTTTGCGAAAAGCCTTTTCAGCTGATTTTGAACTGCTGCTTCATTCGCCCCCGTATTTCACAATATAGCGAAAAGCTTCTTCAGCTTCAGCTGATTTTTACGGTAATGACGGATGATGATGATTAATATAGTATACTGCTGCTTTTCTGCTGCTGCTGTTCGTCCCACCCCAGTGTTATAAAAAAGCCAGCACTAAGTTGTTTTCATTCCAAAAAGGACATTATCTCACTAAAAATAAAATATGATATTAATAATCTAAAATGTTATCTGTAAAAAGATATAGCTCATTGTCTGCTCCGACCTATGGCAAGGAGCTGTATATATTTAGAAGCACTCGAGTGCGGCGCCGGCCGCATGCGCCTGCGCATCGTCTCCGGATAATGCGCGCTCTGTGGACTGCGTCTAATTGCTAGAGCTACTCTACTAAGAGTTATATTCGGCTTGACCTTGACCTGCACGTCAAATCTCTCTTTCTCATCATATACAGTACAGCGTTCAAGAGCTTGCTCTAACTGCCCTCAATGTGGATACTCCTCTATGATGATCTGATTCTATAAAATATCCATAAATACCTACACCTCCTAACGTTGTAGGCAGGAAATTGCTTTTCCAAGTTTAGTAGGTATCCCTTAAGGAATATAATATCCTAAAGTTTGTTTTTGAATAGTAAGTATTCCACGTATGGCAACTAACTATATTTATTCAATTAAGATTCACTGAAACCTTTTAAAAGACCTTGATACGGAAGCTGTCTAAATAATTTCTCTTTATTTCCACGTAAATTGACATCTTGATCTTTTCTTTATGACTTCATCTAATACGCTACCAACTTACTGCCTACTAAAACTAATCGATTATTGCTGATTTCGTGCTTGCTTGCCTTCCATATTCCGTCTGGCTGCAGCCCTTGATTTACCATCCGACGGTCCGCTCGGCACCAACTGCACGCAGTCGACACTCTCAACCACGTGAAATGTAGAGTCGACTGCATGCAGACACTTCACGCAGTCGATATGAACCGCATGCGGTCGAGACGAGACTTCACGCGGTCGGCTGCTGTCGTCGCATCGACCGCCGACCGCGTTATGTCGAGCCTTCAACTTCAGGCGTTTGAGAGTATCGACTGCGCGCAGTTGGTGCAGTGCAGTCCATCTGACGGCAACCCGAATATTGATAGACGGAGTAGCTCCTGACCTGTGACGCAAGCACACTCGGCTGCAAGATGACCACTTTTACTTTGAATCAGATCGAGGACCCAGATAGGAGTAATTTTCAATTACATACTAGAATTCACTAAATATTCATCTGAATGAATACTGCAAATATAGTTCTGGGCAAATTTGTAATTTTCCAAAATCGGAAACGGTTTTTTTTTTTGGCAATAATTATCGGATTAGGTAATCATCACCATAAATACTCAATTGATTCCAATTACGTTCTTTTGCATGTCATTTTTGGAGCGGCCATCCCACCCCATTCGCGAAGGTTATAGTCTCAGTCTTTTTCAATTTATGATCCAATTCAACCACTTTTACAAACGTTTTTTTTTTTTTGTCTTCAGAACATGAAACAAAATGCATGTTCTCTCTGACGAGTGGTTTGAGTTTGAGAGAAGTTCCCACAGTGTCAAGTGGCGCGACATAACGGTCCGGCCATGTGTCTGTCTGTCTGTCTGAGTGAACTCTGAGCTAGACCGCGACCGCGTCAGGTGCAGCCACTTCAGAGCACTATTGCAGCAAAAAAATGCAGTTTAATTGAAATGGAGACGGCTCTTGAACCGAACGGGAGTTTTCGCAATCATGGTGAACAAAATATAGATAAACGAGCTGTCCCGGCTTACTTCGTTACGCCATAGAATATAAGATACTATCATACTACTAAAGACTTGGCTCTATAGACTTTGTTCTTTTGACTGCCCAGAATGGGCGAATAAAACGTATATATAATAAAACAAACAACAACAACAAACCACCAGTCAAAACATGTAAACAACGGAAAAAATATTGCACCTTGGGTTATATTATTTGAGTTTAAGTAAGGATCCTTAATTTTTTTGAAAATCTAATATAGCCTTTGACACTTGGGGATAGTGTAGCTTCCTACCAGTGAAAGAATTTTTCAAATCGGTTCAGTATTTCCGGAGCCTATTCGTTACAAACAAACAAATCTTTCCTCTTTATAACATTGGTAAGATGTTTCTGGGTCAAGTCTGGACCAGGTTGCTCAAAGGTTTATCAATACCTAGGTCCTCGACCTACTGTCAAACTGACAGACTAAACCGCTCTAGATAGTCTTGAAATTTCTTTAAGGGGGTTTAGTCGTGTATGAGGAAGGAGTTTCCAGGGCTAGAATTATCTTTTTTTTTGAATTATGGACAAGTGAAGGCAAATGGTAGATTTAGTACAGCAATTGAAAAATTACGCAGAATGTCATTGCAGTGGTTTGGTCTTTGGTCGATGGTCGCGATGGATTGAAAGAGGTGGATTGATTGATTAATGTTTCTTTAGAAATTTAAATTTAACAGTCATTCGTTTTTTCATGAGATGAGTCGTATTGACAGTTCAGACTCGAGTCCACGGCCTAAAGTTACTGACTCATTTTCAAAAAAATTGTACATGGCATAAAAAAAAACGTGTCGCAAAAGTTTGATCCCACATAAATCCCAATTTTATGATCGTATTTTCTAATTCTGAGGTTTTACTAGGTGGAAATCTTATTCTGCATACGAACATAATCATTATCTGTGATAATGTGCATTTATTTATGGTGAAATATTCCAATTTCTGAAAACGTTTTTTTTTCTCCCCATACAAATTGCAAGTGTCGCACTGGTCTTTTTTTTTTTTCTTTCGCCTAAAATTATATTTTTTTGTTTATTTAGAGCACTCATTAAATTTTTATCTCATTAAGTAATGTTCAAATTGTATAGAAATTATGAAAATAAGCATAATCTAATACAAAAATATAAAGTAATAATACAAAATTAACATGTCGCAAAAAATTACAGTTTCGTAACAGACAGTTTCAAAACAAGAACTCACTAAGAATTTTTGAATTTTCTGAACGCGTTCCTAATAATTACCAATGCCGAAACATTCGCGCTTCTGATCGGCTGTTAGAAAACCGTCTTGGCCTCTCAATTATAATTTTTTCGCCGGTCGTTGTTGGCGGATCCTGTGTTTACGGTTTCGTTACTGCAACGTTATGGACATTTTTTACCGGAACTAGCACGGGTACATAAGTGATAATTAAATATGTTGTGTATTTGAATGTATTAATCCTTTTTATATACACATTTACCTGAAAATAACGTTTTTGTGAAGTCATATTACACAATTTAGGTTATTTTTCTCTCACAGTTTAGTTACATTTTGTTGAAAAGGTTACAGTTTCGTTGCATTTCGTTACGAATTATTAGAATTTACGGGTTCGTTACACATAAAGCCATGTGTACATTACAGTTCAAACGAACTAGATACAGCTACCTAATTCAATTAATTTAATCAACTTAATTCAACAGAAAGAAGTCCACTGTTCGACATAGGGTATCCCCTACAGATTTCCACAGGAACAAACATTCTAAGGGGGTATTTCCGTAATTGCCACGCTTGAAAAAAGGGTTGGCGATCGCAGCGTAGCTCTTTTAAGTTTTCACCAAAGCAAAAATGAGTGAAAAGTGGATAATAGTGGTAAATTTTTAATGTTTTAGCTTATTATGAATTTTTAATATTAAAACTTATAGTGTGTACATATAGCCCTACAG
Source organism: Euspilapteryx auroguttella (assembly GCA_951802225.1). Lineage (NCBI taxonomy): Eukaryota > Metazoa > Arthropoda > Insecta > Lepidoptera > Gracillariidae > Euspilapteryx > Euspilapteryx auroguttella. The sequence continues at coordinate 16,020,689 of OX637643.1, forward strand.
TAAAAGTTTCGTTATGACGGTTTCGTTACGTACAACTTTTTTGAAAATGACTCTACTGTGGGTTTTAAGAGTCAAAGTTGTGCTAAAAGTTAGGCCCAAAATTTTAACAACTGCTGCTATTTTGCAGTCATCAAACCATTTCATTAGTAACTGCTAGGTTTCACATGACATTAATTGATTTTCCCAATTAGTCGGTCCCGGATCCCGCGACACCTCGTAGGCGCCGCACGTCACCATGTTCCGCACATGTCGCAAAATTTACGTCGACATAATTTAACACTCTCCTAATCGCGATATCGATTGTTATCAGCGTTTGATGAGGCCATTACGAGAGCCGCCGGAGTCGGCGCGTGCGCATCTCCTGCGACATCTGCCGCCCCCCTCTCTCCCCCCCTCTCCCTACCCGCGACCCGACCTGCCGACTGATAAGATAACGGCTGAAATATAGCGCCCCGCCGGCAATTAGGGCCCGGCATGCGGGCGCCGAATTTTTCCGTTTTTTGGGTTAAAAACAAGTTTATTAGAACTTATGAAAAATTAGGGCGCCCGCGCCTCCAGCTGCGGCTCATGGTGCTCTCAAGTGGTTGCGAGGACGGAGGTCGGGGAGGGACACGCGTCTGTCACTACTCGCTTTTAACTGAGCTTGCTAAAAAATGAAGCTCTTCTTCTGTTGTTCTGGCTGATTGAGATTATGCTCTAAATTGTATTCTTATAAGATAAGATCGTTTCGTTTGTCCATCGAAAAGCAAAATATATTTTTTTGTCTTTTTCGGATCCAGATTTCATTGTATCACAAACAGCTTAAATACTGAAACGATGTATTTTTTTGATAAAAAAAATCCTAAGCTTACAGTAAAATATTACAAGGAAAGTTTAGATGCTCTATATAATATGTATCATGAATGATATAATATTTAGGTGTCGGTATAAATTTGGTTAGTTAACTAAAATATATTTTGGTATATAGGTAACTAGTCGACCCGGCGAACTTCGTACCGCGTAACCTATTACATCTAGTGCATGTATTATATTTATAAACCTTCCTCTTGAATCACCTCTATCTATGAAAAAAAAACCGTATCAAAATCCGTAGCTTATTTTAAGATTTAAGCATACATAGGGACAGACGCGGGAAGCGACTTTATTTTATACTATGTATTGATACTAGATCTGGTCTTCTTTGTTTTTAAAGGCTGTCTTCCAAATTCGCGAAATAATAAGACGAGGTGGTAGACTACCTGCTTACTACACACAAGAAGTCGCGCCCACTAGCTTTACGACATAAAGACTCCTATAAAACAATAGTGGGAGCTATTCGTCGGTTACATTAATTAGTTAGGAACAGACATCATCGTAAATTTTAATATTGTTCCTGCGGTAGGAAGCTAGTGTTGGTTTGTAAATAGCTGATTTATTTATTTTTAGAAAGGTAGGCAGGTAGGTAAATTAAACTCCGACGAAAGCACAGAGGGCTGTTATACGTTTAACGTGTGTGTCTGTCTGTGGCATCGTAGCGCCTCAACGGAGGAACTGATTTTCATTTAGTTTTTTTTTTGTGTCATAGATAATTTTAGCCTGAGTGTTCTTAGCCATGTTTCGAGAAAACCTGTTCAGCCGTTTGAAGATCATCAGCTTGCTTCTAGTGGCTAAGGGTGTCTAACTAACTTCCTTATGTCCGATCGATTCGAAATTTAGTACCGTGTTACATCAATGATATTGAAAGTACATGGTAAAGGTAACCATGACCTGATCAGCCGTTTGAAGATGATCAGCTCTTAAATAGTGGATATGGGGATCTAACTTCCTTTTCATCGATTTTTAATTTTGCACCTTGTTACTTCAATGATATTGAAAGTATAAGGTAAGGTAACCATGATCATTTGAAGATTATCAACTCTATTTCTAGTTTAGTTGATGAGGGGTCTGGCTGAGTCGGTTTTTTTTTTATTTTGGTTATTTTTCATCGCTTTGCAGCCGAGAGCTGTCCATGTTGCGCATAGGCCTCCCCACAGATTGCCACAAGATCAGCTATTTGAGGGGTTGTCATATCACCAGGCGGTTGGCGATCGCAGTATGGCTCTTCGAGTTTTTCAACAAAAGACGCTTTATAATAATAATAATAACACATCACACTCAGAGCCCCTAACTAGGAAACACACACAAGAGACAAACATTACACTAAGACCGGAAACAAACAGCTATATTCATCATATCAATATTCGCCCCGCCGGGAATCGAACCCAGGTACACCAGCTTACTCAGTCCACATCACTGCCAACTGAGCCACGGAGCAGTCAACGCTGCTGCCCGTTCTTCGAGAGTTCCCTTTGTCGCCTTTTACGACACCCATGGACGGTAAACAGGAGATAATACAGGTTCTTCCTAGTTAGGGGCTCTGAGTGTGATGTGTTATTATTTATTTGTTATTATTATTATAATACAGGGGCGGTCTAGGACGGCGTTACACTTCCGTTTGTTTCTATATTGCAAAACAACACTTGTTCTTTGGTAATATAGTCTAGGGCGCACGCGACCATAGACAAATCTATTACGCCCTCCCAGACCAACACTTTACTCTATGCCGCCACCTCACAGTAATAAAATAATATTACTACTTACTGTAAAACTATTTTCATATAAGCTTTAACTTATAATAATTGGTTGTATAAGTAACAAGTATCATTATCATTAATCTCAGCGTAAAATAATGAAATTTACAATTTATAGTCGAACTAGAGGCTCCCCCGCGGTTTCACTCGCGCAGATTCCTGATAAACACAAAATACCAATTTTTTCCCGTTGCCATGGGAAATTCGGAAAATCCTTTCTTAGTGATCACCTACACTCCCTAAGGAACGTACATGCAAAATTTCAGACCGCTACGCCCAGTAGTTTAGGCTCTGCGTTGTGTGTCAGTCAGTCAGTCAGTCAGTCAGTAACGGAAGAGTTTTATATATATTGATTAGAAACCAGTAAGCTTGTAGATTCCGCTCGTCAGAATAATATTAACGGTTCGTTGGTTTTCTAAAGAGTAGGGCCCTTGGTTTATTAATGGAGCGAAGTGGACGCGACGCGGCGCGGGGCGAATCAAGTAGATTCAGTGAGAACCGGCCTTAGCCCCGCCCCCGGCCGCCGCCCCGGCCGCACCCCGCCCCGCACCGCAGCACCGCACCCCGCTCTCTTCGACCAGTTAATCCAGGGGTTCCCAAAGTGTATTAGAGTCATGCCTTTTTTTTAAGGCGGGAAAACTCTTAACGTGTGTGTAACGTTATGTGGGGTTCGCACCCACTAAAGCCCCGCCGGTGTCCATCTCGGCTGTTGGCAAGGGGGTCACTGGTGATCTTTCGATCGTTATGTTCAACTCCGCGACCCCCACCAGCATTGGCTTATTAGCCTCCTCTCGGGGGGACATGATGGTTGTCCCCCCGGAGCGTGGATTCCTTTCCAACGCTCGATGACAGAATCGACGACGGAACGCGGTGTCCCGCGTTCCGTCGTCCTTCTCGGGGCCGTTATATGACTAAACGAGGCCCCCGCCTCATGCACCCAACGACCCCGGGGTCCCCTTTAAGTCGCCTCTTACGACAGGCAGGGGATACGTTAGTCCTATTCTTCGGCCCGGTACTGCAGGGCGTTTAGAGTCCTGCCTGGCCGGCTTGGTGCGTCGTTGTTGAAAGTAAAGAAAGAAGTGCTAGGTACTCGTGCGTGCGTGAGGAGATTCTCTTTAGAAGACGAACTAAAAATTGGCGGATTCAAATAAAATAAATAGATCATTCATTCATTCAATACATCGATATATTGTTGGCTTTGTGAGTCACATCCGAGCACACGCCAGGAGCCGACAAGGTGTCGCCGTCAACTGATACGTCGTGGAGGACATCATAATCATCATCAAGTTGTTCCAATTTAGGTTTTTAGAAAATAATTTCGCGGTTTTCCTAAGCGGTTGTTTTTTTTTTCAGTTTTGCTAAGTTATAGCTTTACTGAATTATTTGATATCTAGGTACATTCCTATGTATGGATAATATTTTGATTAACTAGATTAGTGTGCCTAGAGAGCGTTCTTGCCAAGGTTGGGAGCCCCTGAGTTAGTTCCAAATAATGGATTTCGTCCGACAGAACTATACAAATATATATTTTTTATTTTATTCCTGAGATCATAATATTATATGAACAACATTATAAAGATATAATTTGCCAAAATTACAATAAATAGCTGCTCTGGAACATAATTATTTTTGTTTCAATATTGTACCAAAATAAATAATTGTTTTTAATATAAATATTAATGTGGCCTAGCTAGGTCATCTATATTCTGTATGTTACAAAGATTGCTTGCTTCAAATAATAAATAAATTATTAGACAAAATCAATAAACTGCCTACTGATTTGATCATTGTAAACTAGTCCACCCGGCAAACTTCATACTACCCGTATTATACTTAATAAACCTTTCTCTTGAAACACTCTATTTATTAATAAAAAAGGCATCAAAATCCGTTGCATAATTTTAAAGAATTAAGCATACTTACATAGGGACAGACGCGAGAAGCGACTTCGTTTTATACCTTGTATTGATGATGACACTAACTAAACAATATTTTTAGTTGAAAAACGACAGCCATGTCTTACATTATGTGCATAAGTATGGAGTAATAATCAGTGATGATGTCTTCCACGCTACTGTCTCTAATTTACATGCATTAGGTGAGTTCGGGCGCGCCGGTCGCTCGGTGCGTCTTATCGCGCGCGCTATCTCGACATCTTGTCGGACACCGACTCGTCCGTCTACCGGACATTTGCATTCTTTAGCAAAGCCCCTCTCCGCTGCTCTTACACTCTTCAACTCAACTCTCTTCCTTAGACCTTCATCATTACAACCAATAGACGTCCACTGCTGGACATAAGCACCCACATATTGCCACAAGTACTTTGTAAAGTAGAGTTTGTTACTTACCCCTTTGTTCTCTACGCTGTAAAATCATTGCGGAAGGGAGTAGAATCATTTGACAGAGGAGGGCTCATTTGGGGGCGTCTCCAGGCGACCATTGTCGTAAGACAATAGAAACATTTGTTTGCCTGAGCCGATTGGTGGGCACCCTGAACTACCTCGCCTCCATCAGTATAGGATACTTTACGAAATAAGGTATCAATAATAATTAGATTAGTCTAATTGACTTTCAATAAGCGATATCTTGTATCCTGTATTGAATAAATCATTTTTTACTTTTATTTACTTTACAAGGACCAATATTATGTTTGTTTGCCGTAATCTGCACAAGGGTTGGTGATCGCAGTGTGGCTCTTAAAGTATTTTAACTAAGGATGCTACTGCTTGTAATACGGCAGTTCCCATCTTAGTCGCTTTTACGACCCCCAAGGGTAGAAGAGGGGGTTGGGTGGTGGTATTCAAAGTCGCCTCCACACGGCTTAGCATTAGACCTTGCCGTTGGTTATAGCCAGATCAACTTATTATAAATGAATTCCACGTGTGTCGTCAAATCAAATTCAAATGATCTACATTCACCAAAATAAATTAGTTAGATTCTAAATTCTAAACTCTGTAAAAAAATGCACCTATATTATTTAAATAAGTATATGAACAGCCTTAATTTAGCTTAGTATTCCTTGATGATATCATACTGAATTGTTTTAGCTGCAAGTGACTCCGCCCTCTACCCAGAAAAGAAAAAATACTGTAAAGGCTCGTTTTATTATAGACGTTAACAAAGCTGCGTGTGACTAGGCGGGTCGTCGCATCTCCGAATTATTATGGTGATGATCAGCCCGATTCAGATATCGGCAGAGTCGGGCGCATTCCCATACATCTGTTAGGCATTGCTTATCGGGAGGCGCCTGCATTAGTGCCCCCTCCCTTCCCCTCCCCGCGCCCGCCGCCGCCGCCGCCGCCGACGCTGCGCCGGCGCCGCCGTACTTAAGCCGAGACGAGGTTTTTCTGTTTTTTGTCAGCTCGAAATGTAAAAGGTAATTAATTAGGTCGCTGGCTCTCTGGTCCTCTGTGGGAAGCGACACTTGAGGCCGCAAGACGCGACCAACCCCGAGTGCCAGTTCAGGCCTCTTTTTGCAAATTTATCATTCACAATTCTGTTCTCATATAAATTTAGCCGAGATTATTAATTATAAAGTATCTACATAGGTATTTAAAAATAATATCTACACTTAATTATTTCTTTTTATAGATTCAATGCTATTGATACATCATTGCTTAACAACTTGAGTGATGCGTATTTTTTGTTAAGACAAACAATAGGCTCGGAATCTTGGAGTTGAGATCTCTCTCCCGGTGCGTTGCGTTACGATTCTCTAACAAATGAGTCACAACCAAAAAAAACATTGAAGATGCAATGATAAGGCGTTAACAGTCGTCGCGCGCAGGTAATTACAGCGAGCCGGGCTACCGCCGACCTTATTAATAATATCAAATTTATAACGCACTCGAAAAAATATAAAGAAGCCCATCGGTGGGCGATGCGAGCTGCTGTCCCTCTCTCACCTTCAGCCGAGGGTCCAAACACAAGCGAGAGGTCAAACCTTTGTTTGTTAGCTATTAATAACAGAAAAACAAGCCGATCAGAGTGGATTAACACATTAACAGGTCCGCCGTCGCCGGGATAAAAGCATTCCCGCGCGGTGTCGCGCCGACCAGACGAAAAAATTTGGTGACAAGTCCCCAGGTGACGCGCGGGGGTGTGGCGGGGCGGGGGGATCAATTAGTAGCACAGCGCAGGCGCCGCGACCTCTTTATTGTAACCCGGTAAAGTTGAAACCTGTGTTAGGAGAATGTGAAATCCGGAGAATGGTTATTTTATGTGGATCCGGAGTCACCCAACTAGCAACGAAGGTCGTATAAGATTTACTCTTTCGACTATAGATCGTAAGACACTTGTATAAACGATCCTAAAATGTTAAAAAGCTGTATAAAAGCGGCTATCTGGATTATTTTGCATTCAACGCTTTTTGGCTCTATAAACATGTCTAGTAAACGTTTATACGATGAAATCATATCGCATTTACTCGATTGTTGTATAAATGTATCTCTTGATCGCCATTATACAACAATAAGTCGTAAGACAGCTCTTTAAAAGCAACTGAATTGCTAATTTGTCGTAAAACTAGCTATTATAGCACAATCTATCGACATTTAATTTTAACAGCATAATTGTGGAGTAAACGCGGTTCATACGATAAAACAGCATCTTAGTTACTTTAACAGCACTTTATGTCGTATGATAACTCTATGGAATGCTTTTATTCGACTTAACTAATTAGGTTGAGTAAAAGCTTTCAAATTATTCTTTTACAACCTTTTCGGTCTCTAAAGGTTATTTGAAAGCCATTTTACATCGATATAGTGGTATAAATGCTTTTTGAAATCTTTTACAGCACTATCTGCCATTTTGTTACATGATACCAAAATAAACAACGTAATTTGCTTTTTTTATTCGCAAAATGGATTATAATCGATGGAAAAGGATTGAAAGAAGTGGAGGATTCCGACGTAAAGTAAATAAGATGTATACACGATTGAAACAGTCAAGATCTTCATTGGCTATAACCACGAGTCAAGAGCGTTTAATTGATAGGCGTGAGGGTTCCGTAGCGTATAATAATTACTAAGTACTACTATTAGGTACTATTAGGTATTCTGTAACAACGGCCATATAGACAACCGTTTGCAATTTATTGAATTTGCCAGTATGTTTTTCTAAGTCATGGGTGTTTATCTTATACTTATTGTGTTTGTTTTCATAATTTTATAAGTTAGTTGGTAGGTACCCAAAGAATTTGACTAAACTTTTATTATTATTTTTTTATAATAAAGAGATACTTAAGTAAGTACTTACAATTTTGTTTTGTATTAAGTGATCCTACTTGCAATAACATTCGTCGCTTGGATAGTGATAATAAATTGAATATCTAGACTAACAAACCACGATTCATTTTTATATATTGGTAGATAGTAGGTAGTAGAAGTAGATAGTAGATTTTGCACTAAGGAACCCTAAACTATCTGTAATGGCGTCCTTAGAAGTCGTAAGATGGAAATCTCATTTCAATCTTTCGACTAACAGCTGAGAGAATGCTCTGTGATGATAAATGAGTTGCTATTATTTGCTATTGATGGCGAATTTATTTTAAATGTTAAATTAACAATATTTTTTATTCATTATTTACATAGAAATCTTGGGGCCCATTGAAATATTAACTACAATGCTAGGTATATAGACGGAAAAATTAATTCCGCACATGAAAGTAAGACCCTACGACCTAACTTTAACAGGTAACTAATTACCTGTCATCATTTGGCTTGATGGCTTAAAAACGTAATGGTTAATACGATGGCAAAATATACTTATATTTATTAGGTTTGACACTTCAACTGACATAAATTACACTTATAAAATAAAAAGTCTATAAGTGCTGCTTGGGTGCAGTTACACGATAAAAAAGTCGAGTGATTGCAACCAAATTGCTTTATTACTATAAATAAGTCGAATAAAAGCGGTTCTACCGACTTGGAAAAAGCAGATGTGTCGAATAATGGCATTCTGATGGCCATTATGGTACTAAGTAGCATTCTAGTTGCGATTACTCGATATTTATTCGACTAAATGGCTACTCATACGATAATCTTACGATATTTACTGGATCTAAAGCTGAGAGAAGTGCGCCCAAATCGCGTTGAGAGAACGTGCACAGAGCATTTACACGACTTTTTAAAGATCCTTCTTACGACCAATAGCTGAAAGAGAAACGTGCTGCTGACTTTTTTACGACACGATTTGCTGGTTGGGCAGCGACGTCCGCGGCGCCAGCCTTCGCGCTTTGAAGTCCACAAAACTACTTTTTATAGGCCTTGTTGATTTAAATTGTACTTTTGGAAAAAGCATATCAATCTAGGTAATAATAATAATAACACATCACACTCGGAGCCTAGTAGCCAGAACTAGGAAGAACCTGTATCTAGGGTACCGAAACACACACAGAGACGAACATTACACCAAGACCTAGGTATTTAATTTTTATACATTTTGTCGAATATAGCACCTTCCCAATAAAAAAATTGCATAGCTTTGCTGCTGAAATACTTTTCCGTTTTCCTGTACCTACCAATTTTGTCCATAGTTAATGGTCCGTATTCTGACCTTTACAGGTATATCTCGTTTTCGAGATTTTGACAGTTTAGACATGGCCTGCCATCACCAGTTCACCGTCAGTGCTATTTCGTCAGCTGACTGAAAAATTCATCAACCTTACTTCGACCTGCCCTTTCAGGGGTAATATTCTAAATGACTTCCTCATTTCTTTAGTCCCCCTCGTCGCGTGCCTCGCGCTCGTCACTCCGACCACTGCGGGTCCGCGGCCACTCCCGCTCTCGGGGCGCCCCTCTTGTGACTTTGTCAATTATATTTATTGAATGTTTTCCCTTCGAAGATTAAACGTGATATTGATTATATGATGTAGTCTCACATATGGTTCGAATTTCGCTTGCCTGAGAGTCGTATTGGAGAATTTGGAGACTCTGAACCAACTCGCCTAATGCAGTATAGGATACAATGTTTAAGCGTTTTTGAAGTATCGTAGTTTCCTAGAAGTTCAATTGTAGTACAATTAGTAATACCTTGTTGTATTGAATAAATGAATTTGAATTTTTTAACCCCTAAAATTCACAGGAATCGTAAGCTTTTATTAGTAGCGAAAGTTCGTGAGTTAGCTAAATGTTAGAATCGCGTATACCGTAACCAGAAACGTGAATAGAGACCGTTATGTGGCTGCATGACTCCGAGACTCCGACAATGAAACAGCAATGGAGCAAGAGTCGGCAGAGCGGCGGCGGCGGAGGCGGCGGCGGCGGCGGCGGCGGCTCTACCTTCCATTATTGATATTGAGTGCGCCGTAAATAAATCTAACTAATTGAATTTATTAAATATCGCCGCTGACTACGGGTGAGGGGCGAGGGGCGCGGGGTGAGGGGAGAGGGGCCGCGGAACACGGAAAGGCTTTCGAGGCGGCGCCTCAGCCCCGCGCGCCGCCGCCGCCGCCGCCGCCGCCGCCGCCGCCACCACGCACACATAGATACTACAATCAAATTGACCATTTTGAACGAATATTTTTAACAAAGCGTAGGATCTTGTACGTTTCTAAAAAGTGCTAAAAGCTTATGTATAAAAAGCTAACTGTCTAAGTTGTGTATTTTTAACCAAGCTTCTACATCAAGGCAGCGCCAAAACTTCGTTTAGTGAACTTATCACCTGTCCGGCACTCTACCGGAACTAATTGTATTACGAACGTGATTTAGTATGACTTTATCGTAAATTGTTATATTTCTTCAGTAGGTATAATATAATTAAGAAAAAAATGCAGACGCATTGCTTCCTGCAGGTTAAATATAGTTAAATATAATCTCGATATCGTAACAAAATGGTCGGCTAAGTAATAAAAAATTCTAACATCAATAAATTATAATTTAGATATTATTACCTACTAGTCGACCCGGCGAACTTCGTACCACCTAACCTATTACTATAATTGTACATGTTTGTAATACTTATAAACCTTCCTCTTGAATCACTATATCTACCTATTAAAAAAAACCTCATCAAAATCCTTTCCGTAGTTTTAAAGATTTTAAGCATACATAGGGACAGACGTGGGAAGTGACTTTCCTTTATACTATGTGTTAATGAATATGAACCCAAAAAAAATACTAAATAAAAAGTATTTCTTACTGCCTGTAAGTAAATCTAAAAATGAGATTGCCAAAAAAATAGGTCTAGAGTGATTTGAAAGAATGAAATGGATACAAGCATGAAATTGTATCAGACAGGTATCAGTCAGTATAAAGATCTGGTGCCCCTACAAGTGGTAGTGCGAGGCGCGCGTACAAAAGACTTCAACGCTCGCCGAGATCCATATCTCTACGGGGTGGCGCCCCGCCCGGGTGTCGCGCGACAAATCTCTACTTTATTGGGATATCGTCACAAGAAGATAGTTACGATAATCTTTAACAATCTGCACATCTATTATTTTATACCTATACCAATGCTTACTATATGGTTCCATTCTAAAGCGTTCATTTTGAAAGTTGGAGATAGAGAGAGATAAGCATGCTAAAATATTTAATTGCATCTTAAATCGTATTTTTTTTTAAACTTGTTTCATCAAACTAATTATTATATTGAATTCGTATACTAAATAATAGAACAATACATTTTAAGGGAGGTGTCCAAATTTTTTGGAATACGTTTTCAGATATTTTTTTGAATTAAATTGTACGTGACATTCCATTCCAATTATGATTATATTTTTTAAAAACACTGAATCAAGAAAAATATTGTTCTCGCGGTGCAAATAGGCCTAGAGCGCTCACGGGGCTGCTCGCTGTTTCAACTATTTTCGCTGAACACCAAGCCCCTGATAGCCAATATTAGAAGACTCTAATTATATATGATCTACATTTTTTTTTGTAAAATGTAAAAACTAAAAATTTAAATTTAATTTAGAAGGCAGACTATCTATCAATATTGGTACAGACTTATTTGCTCTATAACGAACAAAGTGGATCTTCTTAGAGCCCCAGATGAAAATACAACGTTACTTGTGAAAAATGAGAACTTTGCACTTCCAGTTACTACTTATGTTAGGCGGATCAAAGTTTAAATATCACTGTGAGAACATTTGTGCGCTTTTCTTAGATTCCGCGAAGGTTGGATTATCCAGAGTCAAAGGTAAGTGAGTCAGTGGCGTAGACAAAGCAGTGCTGATTATAGGCCTTTGTTCTACCACAGTGGGGCCCTGGAGCCTCGTGGGAGCGTGCAGGTAGTTGGTTCCTAGGAGTGGTTTTCAGGAATCAGAGCTTAGCTTAGAAGCTGTAAGTAAAACGAGTGGTTAAGGTAGGTGATGTGTGCGCACATTGAATATTAAAGGAATGATACCATATATAAATATACCTACTAGGAAATCATACCTATGAAGGTTGATGACGCCGAGTATTACATGATATCAAGAATGTTTTTGGTATTGTTTAGCAAATGATTTGGTGTGCTCAGCTCACTGTGATATTATGCTGTTGTTCAACCAAAAAAAAAGAAACAAAGAAAATTACAAGACGCTTTAAATGCATTGGGTCACTTACGGTAAGTGACTTACCTACCTACTAGTGAGAGACATCAATAAAACAAAAAAAGAATTATGTCCCCTAAACAAGCAAAAAGCATTAGTTTAGCCAAAAAAAAAAATCGCATAAAAGCAATTAGAAGAATGTGACATCTCGCCCTCACGCGTCGTAAAAACCGCAAAAAACTGACCCAAAATAATTTTCTACTTCGTCATCGCCTGCGCACAGCGGGCGGGGAACATCACCCGCTCCCCTTCGCCCCCTCTCAACCCCCGCGACCCGCGGCACGCGACGTTGCGCAACAGTACCGGGGAAGGGAGGGGGGTCTATTGAGCTATCTATTACCCCGCGCGGGGTGCGCCGCTGACCGCCCTATAAATAACGAGGCTCCTAATGCGCAGGCGCCACGCATTTTTACCACCGGATTAAAAAGTCTCGATACTCCACCCGTCTCGATCCGGGACAAAGCGATAAGGATTAGATAAATGTATCGAATGACAACTCGGAATGGATTAGTCGCTCGCGGGACTAATGCACGGCTCGCGTTCAGATCGAGGAACGAAACAAAGAGGCCGCCGCCGCCACTTACTGCTGCACTCAGGCTCCTGACGTTGCTGGTCCCCTGGTCCCCAAGGAAACGTGTAGACTGTAGACCCCTCTTAGTAAAATAAATAATAGAAAACTAATGTCGTCACAAAATAAGAGGTCCGTTGAGAAATAGCCTTAAATATACTAAAACGTACATTCTTGAACTGTAAAAAGTAACTGAATGCAACAAAAAATAATTGTTAATCGCCTGGACACTTTTAGACTAGACAACAATATTTTTTTTGTTTCATTCAGTTACATTTTACAGTTCAAACATTTATTTTTATGTCTCTTTCTCAACGGACGGTAATCACTGAAGTAAAAAGTTTACTGACGTTTTAGTTTGTAATAAAATAACGCTTAAGATTAGTTTGGGGCTCTGATCATATACGCTTTATTTATAAGTGCCACCTATTGTGTTCTGTCTCCATGTTTAAACACACACATAGACAATTTGAATGTGAAAAGTGTACCGCAGGCACTTGTTGAATATTCTTAATGACTCCACGACAGCTTCGGACAAGAATAAAATAACCAACTTGATGCTCTACCAGCTAAAGCTATGTAAATAGGCCTCTATGGGCCACGTAATGCAGTGTAATGAACTCAACTAATTTGCGGAGGTAAAACATGTGTTAACATCGAGGGCAGTACTGAAGCGTCATTACCGCGCGCGGCCGCCATCTCGGCTGCGGATCGTAGTGTATTGCGTACATTAGCGTCGGCACTGCTCGCCAATGTCATAACTTGCGTAGTTTACATCGCGGCTCCGGATACACTTATAGTAAATAATAGGTTGTGCTCTCTATACTATAATGTTTGTAGCGAGGAAAGCGTAAAGATATACTATAGCTGTTTATGCAGCCCCTACGGCATAACTGTCATACAAGCCATATAACTTTATTCGTAATAACGGGCTGATAAAAATGAGATAAGTTATTAAAAGATAATATCGATATTATCAATATATTGTTGCATCCCTACAATGTCTGTCCAGTGGTAGCTAAGTCAATTGAACTATCGACTATCTATCCTTCGTATCAATTCGTCGGTATAATTTCGAAAAGAGATCTCTCGTTCTCAAGTAGCGAGCCCAAGCCAGTTACATACAACTCACTACATTTTAGCAACGTTAGAGTCACATATGTATTTATTATTATTTGCAGCCTGTATGGTCCCACTGCTGGGCAAAGGCCTCCTTACCCTTTCTCCACTTCTCTCTCTGTTTAGAATTAGAAATACCCGATTTAAAAATTTTCTTTATAATAGCCTGCTTCTTTGTTCCATTAATTTGATATCATCCCAAAAATTATAAATAAAAAGATAGTAAATGTTGGGGAACAAAACAGCTAGCTCCAAGTGACGAGCCCATTGCAATCTATGTATTAATCTCTAAGACGTACTAAAACACGATCGCAGTCCGAATCCGAAAAGCTCAATGAAAGTGGTCAAAACTGCAATTATTCAAATAATACGCTAGATGCCACTAGTTTAATTAATCTATCTAACGATGAGATGCACGAAGAGATCAATTCACTTAAAACGGAAATAGAGAAACTTAAGTTAGAGCTTAAGAGTGCTCATGAAGAAATACAGTCTTTGAACCTCGATAACATAACACTCAATAAAAAAAATCAAGAGCTTGCAAAAACAAATGAACTTCTTAAAAAAGTGTCAATAAGCCCTATTGCTAAAAAATCATCATTGGCATCCCCAAAAATTGGAAATTTAGTTACGAAGAAAAAAATCACGGCAAAGGATACCAAAAAAGAAGACATAAAAAAAGTGGAACAACATAAAACGTTGAGAGAACAGATGACACAAACAACAACAAAATCCGTAGCTGAAACTACTATAATTCCAGCCATCCATAAATCCGACAAATCATCACAAACAAATAAAATGGCAATGACAAGTAAAGCAACTTCGCCGCCACTTTCAACGCGACTTCATAAAGCAGTACAAACAGACATCTTTACACATAAAATGAACAAAAAAGAGAGCGAACTCTTTACAGAACAACCAAAGAGAGAAACCAGATACAAACTCTATATTGAACCTAAATGCAAAAATAAATTAATATTTATTTCTTGCAATAATACGAACAATATATTAAAGATTGCAGAAAAAACCTTTGGTGATGACTTTGAAATATGTCACTATTCAACTCCTGGAGGTGGAATATATCAACAACTACAAGGCATAGAAACAAAAGTTTGTGATTTTACCAAAGACGACTTTTGCGTGATATTGATGGACAAAAACGATTTCACAACTACTAACAACTACCGGAACATCATTAGCTACATCAGACAAAAGCTTATTCCTATCAAACACACCAATATTATAATCAGCGTTCCAACCTATAACTGTGGTAAAAACAAAAATTTGTTTAACTGGAGAGTGGAAACGTTCAACAATCTAATAGGTTTAGAAACATCCAACTACGAATATGCCTACTTTATGGATACAAATCTCAACTTAACGTATGATTACAAAATGTTCAATGTGAGAAATGGTTACCTGAATGACTTTGGAATGATGACGGTGTTTCAGGACATAAGCAAATATATTTCTCATATACAAGAAAATTACTATGAATATTACGAAGAACATCAAGATCTTGAAGCTGATAATACTGACTGCTGTGATCAAGAAGATAACCAGCTTTTTCGTGAAATATCCCAAAAATACCTTTAACGCAAATTGCTTAACATACAACAAAATATGTATAATGCACCAAAACATTGATGGATTGATAGGAAAATCGGATGAACTCTTGGTACAACTAGAGAATTTACAGACAAAAAACTACTTTGTTGACGTAATCTGCATTACAGAGCATAATATGACTCCCCAAGATACCAATGAGCTACACTTAGAAAACTTTAGACTGACCTCTTACTCTGCTCGTAATAATAGGAACGGGGGCTCATGCATACTATTAAAGACTCACCATAAATTTGTAAAACTGAATAAAATTGAAAAGCTGAGCATATTAAATGTTGTTGAATGTAGCGCTATAAAGTTAATTGAGCACGATATTGTTATAATATGTCTATATAGAATTCCTTATTCAAAAAAGAAAAATGAGTACCTTTATAAATTTTTCGACATACTTTACGAAATCTTAAATAAATTAAGGAATAATAATAAAATAATAATTTGCGGTGACTTTAATATTAATACAATGAAACATGACAAATTTTATCAGGAATTTATGGATATTATTTCGGGTTTTAACTTAAAATTTACATTCGAACAACCAACACGATTATGTAGTGGCACATGCATAGACAACATTATACAGAACATAAAAGGATGCAAGGGTGAAATCGTAGATTTAGCCTTGTCCGATCATACAGCTCAACTACTTGTTTGTCCCGTACAGCGTACAAATATGTTTAAACATTGGTTTGCCACTAAAAGAGATTACTCTAAAGATAACATTCGTAAATTTCAGGATGTTATCAACGCTTTGGGATTTAAAGAATGTTATGATAGCACAGATCCTAATAAGGCGTATAAGAGCATTTCTACAAAGTGAACAGATTTGTCTGACTTCGGTGGCATTTTTTTTATTTTGACCTAGAGACTTCATAATTAAAAACCATGCAAAAGAGCTTATTCTGTATTCAAATATTGATTTGGCCCACTTCAAAAGATAACAGTTTCCAAAAAACCTGACCTCGAATATTTTGTCTCCATCGAAATCAGAAAAATTACCCACCGAATCACAATTTTGCCACTGAAATCAGAAATCTATCCACCGAAAGCACAATCCCATACAATTTATCATCGAAATTTTATATTAATTTTTATTTACCCAGTATTTAGTTGTAGTAGTAAGGAGCGCTCATTGAAACATTTGCGTGTTTTATATTTTTAGTGTCATTTGGTGAAAGATTTTTCGGATACTACTTTGAACTCTGGAAATTTCCAAGAAGAGCTTTAAGAATTACAAATGTTTAAAAATAATTTAAAGTATATCTGAAAATATTTACCTGAATTTTGTATTAACTTTACTGTTATTAAATACTCAATAATAAATAAGTACACTCTCGTACCAAATTAAAGTTTAATAAATTTCATTAGTCATAATAATAAGAATTACTTTTACGTCTGGCCATTCAGAGGGGTAACGCAGCCAGCCTGCTAGTCACCGTACCTTCCGGTGGCAGCGATTTTGAGGCCATTTTTTATTTGTAAATATTTATTTAGTTTATTTAAGTTAATAAGTTGAAAAATATCTTGTGTTGTTAATAAATATTCAACTTTTATGTATTTATTTTAAACATTATATAAGTATAATAAAAATAACGATAATTTACTTTTTTTTTGTTGATTCAAATGCAAACTTTGGTATACATAAATTCAGTACATATTATAACACAAAGTCGCTGGAGCGGGAAGCTTTTGTAAGTATGCTTAAATAGTTAATAATAATAATAATAACTATTTATTTTCAGACAACAAGGTCCATAGTTGTTAGTAAAAGACTTAAAACAACCAATTTAAAAGCTATGTTAGATGAAAACTTAAGTTTAAAATATAAATAAAATAAATTAAAACAATTGCTTATGTACAACACACGAGATTATTTCTTGTTGGGCATGGAGAATATTTTTTTGATCCAGTGCCCAAGCAAGGGATTGTCCAGTTTCGCCGCAAATATTCGCAGTAGGCTGTTGTTAGAAAACTGTAGCCTCATCCTTGTGGAGTTCGCTCGTTTTCTCGTTAAACTACTCAACGGATTTTGATGCGTTTTTTTTATAGATAGAATTATTCAAGAGGAAGGTATAAAGAAGGTACATGCATAACATAGAAATATTTTAGACGTTACAAAGTTCGCCGGGTAAAATAATAATAGTAAAACCCCCCTGACTCAACTCGGTACAGCGCTATGCCGGTTTTCAATACTACCCTCCGAAAAAATTAAGTCAGAGAAATAAAAAACAAAAAATGGTACGAAGTTAAATGCATTTTGTGTATAATCAATGATTATATACAACGAATAAGTATTTTTATGACAAAAATGTGAAATATGAGCTATTTTAGCACGCTTTCAAAGTAAAAATCTGATTTTGGTGGATGTTTTTTTGACTTCGGTGTTTAAAAATCCACCGAACACCACCGATATCAAAATCAGCGAAATCACAAAAGAGTACAAATAAAAATTTAACTCGGAATTAAATTACAGCATTACAATCATCTGTACATCAAATAATACCAACCCAATGGCGAGTGCATGGCACTAGTTGAAAGTTAACTATTTCTTACGGTTATAAAAAAATTACCTACACCGAATTCAGGACTGAGGGGTACCCAAAACCACCGCGTGTCACAATTATCCTGAAAATAATTACTGAAATGTCGGCGGGCCACGGATTTCAGGCTCGCGGCGTGTAGGCCATGACTGAATCAAGCTGCAGAGTACTTCAGATAGTTCGAAAAGTTAACCACTATGGTTGTGGGTGATGATTTGTAAACACCACCGAAATCAGGGAGAATTCCAGGACGCTCATTCAGATTGGTGTATTATAAAAAATATAGAAGTTTTTGGTTTTTCATGGTAACTACAGCCTCAATATACTCATCGCCAAGGCGTGAATATATATAAATTAATCAAATATCACTTCATTACTTTGTAACAAGTGACTCTTTCATGAATTTCGGCAACAGGACACCCCACCGATGTCAGGTTTTATGACTTTCGGATTTTTTTTCTGGTATTTATATTAAATTTTCAGAAATGTTTCTATGCTCTCCAACTGCGTACCCATACATAGTTGTGGCTGAAATAATTTGAGCAGCCTACTTCATTGGCGTATATTTTATTTTCAAATTGCCACTGAATTTTGCCCGTCCGTAGAAATGCCCATAACATCTTTTTTGATGATTTCAAATTGTTCTATGATCTCTGTTTTCCTAAAATTAAAATTAAAATTCCAACCACGAAACGCCCGAAATGGATATCTAAAGGTATCAGAATGTGTAGTAAAAGGAAAAGACACCTTCTATGGAAATATCGCTTCAACCCAACTATCGCAAATAAAGAAATTTTTCACAACTGTTCCAAAAGGCTCAGAAAAGTTATTAATTTAACTCAGAAATCGCATAACGATTACTATATTAAAACAAGCAAAAACAAATCTTTAGCTACATGGAAAGTGATAAATCAAGGTAAAAATATTAATAATATCCGTGACAATATAACTGACATAAAAGTTGGAGACAAGGTACTAAAAAATCCAAGAGAGGTGGCGGAAGCCTTTAATAACTTTTTCATAGATCAAATTCAACCGAACGCTAGTATGTGTAATGAAAAATTACTAATCAATCCGGAATCTAGATCTATGTTTATGGCACCTACAACTCCGCTCGAAATCTACAACATAATAAAATCTTTACGTAATACGGCTAGCTCCGGCTATGACGACATTACAACAGCAATGATTAAGAGCGTTGCTCAAGGAGTGTCTCCCGTTTTGAGTCATATTATTAACCTTTCTATAGAACATGGAATATTCCCAGACAACCTTAAAATATCGGTTATTAAACCTATCTTTAAAAAAGATGATAAATCAAATATGAACAGTTATAGGCCCATATCTCTTATACCAGTATTTTCAAAAATATTTGAAAAGGTAATTAACTACAGACTCTACTCATATTTTGAAAAGAATAATCTTATTGCTTTAGAACAGAAAGGATTTCGGAAATCGATGACAATAGATAAGGCTATTTATGATTTCATATATGAAGTCATGACAAACGTTGACAGAAAAATGCGCACTATTGCTTTATTCATGGACCTCTCTAAAGCGTTTGACTATGTAAGTCATACAATACTACATGACAAACTAGAAAAATATGGAGTTAGAGGAAATGTACTAAATCTTATTGACTCTTACCTCAAAGATCGTAAACAAACAACTGAGATTGTTAGAATAGACACCATCACAAAAACAGAAACAGTGTTTGCCTCTAACGTCAAAGAGGTTAAATATGGTGTTCCACAGGGAAGTGTACTAGGCCCTCTTCTCTTTATAATGTACATAAATGATCTGCCAAAAGTTTCACAGCATAAGGTTGTCTTATTTGCAGATGATAGCACACTAATAATGGCAGGTAAAGAAACAAATCTAATTCAGACTGACATAAATAAAACACTTAATGACATAATTAAATGGACTGAATCTAACAATCTTAAAATTAATCTTGATAAAACCAAAAGCATGGACTTTATAATAAGACGAGAAAATGATACTATAATTGACATTCGAAACAATGATATTAATATAGAATTTGTTAAAGTAGCAAAATTTTTAGGAATATATATTGATAGTGACATGTCTTGGAGAACACAAATAGAATCAGTAACCAAAAAATTAAATCAGTACTCTTACGCACTTAATAAACTTTCAAATAAAGTTAGCCAACAATCAGCTCTTGTTGCCTTTCACGCCTACGTAGCTTCGACTTTAAGGTATGGAATAATATTTTGGGGCAATGCCACAAATAAAGATTCTGTTTTTAAAGCCCAAAAAAAATGCCTACGCGCTATTTACCACTTGAAAAAAAGCGACTCTTGTAAACAGCATTTTATTGATCATATGGTTCTCACTTTTACAAGCTTATACATTTTAGAAGTAGCAGCATTTGTAAAATCTAATATGCACTTATATAAAAAAATTAGTAGCCAGCGCCGCAAGGACAAAATTTATATGATTGAAAATAAAACAAAATATCTCAATAACAGTATAGTCTGCATGGCCCCCAAGATATATAATAAGTTACCAAAAGCAATACGGGAATCTGATAATTTAAGATTGTTTAAACTTCAGACAAAAAAATTTCTTTTAGCTAAGGCCTATTACTGTATACGAGAATTCTTTGACGATAAATTATCTGACACATAAAACACCATTGAAAATATTGACAGACTGTAAATACTGTACCTAATACTTAATCAATTTATTATTATAAATATTTGCGTGCCAGTTATGGCAGAACATGCTGAACTTCTGTAAAAACAACATCTGTTATAACCGTGTTCTAATGTAAATAAATTATTTCATTTCATTTCATTAATTTATAAAGTTTTAATTATGTCAATTTCACTGATTTCAATAAAAAATGTTTTTATTTAAATTAAATCTGCGTATCACCGTAGGTACCACATACATTATTAAATTTGTTAGCGATACAATATAAAAGTATCAAGATCATTCGTTCGGCCTATTAACCGACCTTCACGAAATACCTGCAAAGTGCGAAATGCTTAAGTTTTTGTTCGTCTGTTTGTTTGTCAAGGGGTGCAGTGCGGGGGGCGGGGCAGGGGGCTTGTTTACGAGGGTGACGTCTCGGCACCGCCCCGCCCGCCCTAGAGACACCTTTTTATAAAGGCTCTGATTACACATATCAGTAGCTATACCAAAAACTTAATAAGTGTTAGAAAAATTGGTGTTACGCATTGAGATTAGATAATTTGATGTTGATGATTAAGCAGGGAAGCGCTTAGGAGTCACTGCTGGCATTGACTGAAAATCAGCGCTGTTGGTTCAATGACCTTCAGCAATTGCTGAGTTAGTGCCATTTTGCGGCAACTGCGACACAACAAACCATAGACCTAGACAAATAGTTTGAATTGTTAATGTTTTTATATCTGTTTGAATTTATTTTTGTTTTTGTGGTTGTGTTTTAATTTGTTTTAAATTGGTATTGAGTTATTTTTTGTAAGTTTGTTTGTTTTTTCTCTGTTTTTTTTTGTATTTGTCAACGTGTGTGTTGTGGCAAATAAATGATTTCTTTCTTTATGAAATTTAGCAGACAATTTTGATTTTGAACTATAATGTAATCATTTTTTACTATTTTATCGTGGTATACTCTTAGTTCTCTAAGGCTGACATTTCCAGTCGAGTTGCAGCTTGAACTTGCACTCAAAAGTATTCAATATATATAAAACTCTTCCGTTACTGACTGACTGACTGACAGACAACGCAGAGCCGAAATTACTGGGCGTAGCGGGCTGAAATTTTGCATGTAGGTTCCTTATGGAGTGTAGGTGAGCACTAAGAAGGTATTTCCCGAAATTCCCACGGGAACAGAAAAAACGGGAATTTTGTGTTTATGAGAAATCTGCGCGGGAAAAACCGCGGGGCAGCCTCTAGTTGAGTATAATGAAACTTCAAATTTATTTCAACTCCAAATTGATATACAATGTCTAGTTTCAACTTCAAGATAGTGAATGATACGCGCAACGGATTAAAGACTCCTCGAGCCAGGGTAATCAGTACTCGGGAAAGACTCGTCCGAGTATCGTACTCGACCCAAACACAGACTGCGAACAATACTGAGCAACATTCCTTTTTATTTTTTGGCACGTCTTTTTTTAGTGGATCACGCAGAAGGTCGAGTCAAATCGCGCGATCTTTATTAGTTTGCTACTTCCGTCGTTCTCTCTTCCGCGCCACCCGGGTCCTGGCGCCGACGGTACCGTCTCACTGGCGCTTATTCTGACATTCCTAGCTTTATATTTCATACTAGCTGAACCCTTAATATTGACGAAAAGCGTAATTTCTTAGTCAAATTTTGACAAAAAAAAATCTTAGACAAACAACGCTGGATGAACGAAAGGAGGCCATCTTTATTGGGCAGTATTAAGTGGGCGTTAAAAGCGTTATTAATTGAAGAAAAAAACAACCGCTTCCATCTACTGCAGTGCTTTTAAACTTTCGGTAACGAAGACTGCAATAGATTTTTCACAAGCTACATATCGCGATAGAGTATAGGATCGATCGAACATCTTTGATCACGTCATCACAAAGTAAAAAGTAAGTTATCTTATGTACGGTTTTCTTACTTGTATTGTGACTCAAATCAAATCAAATCAAATAGCCAAGTTTCGTGACTTTATATATTTGAGACTCAAAAGACTCCTGAGGTTCTAGACATGCGTCATTGGTCGTAATGGTAACCGTCGTGTACCTGAGGCGACTTTACCCCGTCTATACTGACGCAGGCGCCAGGACAGGGATGAGGCATCCTAGGAATGTGCAGTCTTCCAACAAGTAAGCTAAGGCTGGCTCTCCTCTATCGCCACAACAGAAAAAGTTAAAGAGGCATCCTAGGCTGGCCCCCCGGGTCGATGGGCTTTATTATTACTATTTTATTATTTTAAAGAGTAGACCATGATCAAAACTTATTCAATTAAACGAAGGTCTAAATATTTTATTTTATTGTATGAGATACAATCTGGCCCTAATTAAAATAATTATATGAGATAAATTGGTAGGGTATGAACTATGAACTACCCTATATCAGAAAAAACTATATAACAAAATTATAAAAATGATATTTTCCATGAAACTTTTCCATATCTTAATGTTTAAACTTTTCATGTATCTTTCAAAACCGAAATTAGCCGTTTTTCTACCAATTTGTTTATTTTATAAAGGTAGGCATGGATTTTAAATTTAAAGAGATTGTTCGCGACAAGTGTAACAGCCCTGACAACATAGACTCTGTAAATAGATATTAGTTTAAGATTTTTCATATTAAAGAACCCTGTAGGGCATTTTTATAGAATAAGTTTGTGAATAGCATTTGGTATAAACTTTGAGGTTTTAATAAAGACTTATGGAAATGGTAATGTTATTCAGGTAACCTATTAGGAAATACAACCTAGGTAGGCTAGGTACTGCCTAAATAGTAAATAGTTAAACGCTAGTCATATAGAAATAAATAGAGAATAACTTGATATTCAGTATAGTAAATTAGTAGTACATAAGCTATGAACCTTTAGGGAATAGCAGGTAGCTTATATTTGTATTAGTTTAGAGAGGGTAGTTGTGTGTAAGTGGGATCTTGCAGGCCTCCCCTCACCCCCGCCTTCGTTACCTACGGGTGAAGGGGTGAGGGAGGAAACGCCCGCGATTGGCCTGCTAGGTCTCACACGCGCTCTAGGCTAAGCTCATGTAAATAGTAATTTTGTAAG
Source organism: Euspilapteryx auroguttella (assembly GCA_951802225.1). Taxonomy (NCBI): domain Eukaryota; kingdom Metazoa; phylum Arthropoda; class Insecta; order Lepidoptera; family Gracillariidae; genus Euspilapteryx; species Euspilapteryx auroguttella. The sequence continues at coordinate 16,044,415 of OX637643.1, forward strand.
ATAAAGTAAGGCCATTTTTGGGGTCTGGGCTTCCTGCCGACCACCGGGCCTCCAATAAAGAAAAAAGAAAAAGAAAGCTCCTGAGTTTCCTTCAAGCCTCCACCCTCTTCAGTCATTTAACCAGCACACCGCCTAGGATTGTGGGTCGTCGAGGGGGCCCACAGAGATTGTATATTGAATAAAATAATTCTTTCAGGAGTGGAATGTAAGGAATGGTGTAATGTTAATGACCTCAAAACCTAACAGTAAACATGAAGACACATCAGTGAGCGAGTGCAACGCCTGGTCTGGATACTAAACTAATGGTCGCCACTTCACGGCAGCGTAATGAGTTACTGACGCGGAGTGCGCCGGCGCCGCCGCGGCGCGCACAGGTACCCTGGAATAGCTGGATATGTCTGAGCAACTCTCGCCTTTATTACGAGACGGGCAATGGCTAAGTTGGCATGAATAGGAAAGAGATTGAGCAGCAGCGCTATGCGTCATCGATGGTCATTCTTCTGTAAGTACCGGAAAATAACGCGAGTGGAAGCTGACGGTTTTTCAGCTCTAAAAAAGTTCACAAGATAATTAAAGTAAGTAAGAAACGCTACTGAAAAACCAAAAAAAAAGATGTGTAAGCAATAAATTTGCCAATATTATAAATAAAAGTCATTCGCATATACTTTTCATTTATAGTCGAAATGTTTTTAGAGTTAATCAGCTTTAACGATCGTAATTTTTTAGGGTTCTTTAGATTTTATAGGTGGTTTGCAATTTTATGAAAAGTAACTCCGCCCCGCCCACGCCCGGCTGCGTGCCACCTAATCCCTCATTTATCGTAGCTTCATAAAATAGTTATGCCAAATGCTCGAAATCATCAAATTACTTGACTGCTCCGTGCCTCAGTTGGAAGTGATGTGGACTGAGTAAGCGTGTGCATCGGGTTCGATTTCCGGGCGGGGCGAATATTGGTATGATGAATATCGATGATTGTTTCCGGTCTGGGTGTAATGTTCGTCTCTGTGTGTGTTTCGGGTACCCTAGATACAGGTTGTTCTTAGTTAGGTGCTCTGAGTGTGATGTGTTATTATTATTATTAAGATTGAATTAACTCTCCGAAGAGGTCTTTTCATATTGTCGCAGGCTTGCGGACAAATGACAACATGCTCCCATAGAAAGGAATTTTCTGACAATTCTGCACGCATTAAGGATGACTGCCTTTTGCAATAGTTTAAATGTGAAAGGATGAATTTCTATTGATTCTAAGCTTGCGCGTAGAGTGGTAGGTATAAACGCCTGTGGTAGAGAGGATGATAGGTATTGTTTCTTATTATCGTAGCTTCATGAAAGAGTTATGCCAAACGTATGAAATCATCAAATCACCAATTTTCAGCTTTTGTAGATAGTCGCGTGCGCGGCCGCCGCACTATCTCTGCGGCAATTAATCAGCTCCAGATCGCGCTTTTTGCTAAACGCCGAGTTTCATGGATTATTAAGCGCATTCTTTATTGGCTCTATTGTTTGAGTGCGTCATTAATTAGCTCTGCTTTTTGTGCAAGTGTAGGTATGATGCGACGCGACGGCTCGTACATCGTGCGCGCACGCATATAGCGCGGATTCGAATAAATAACAAATCAAACTTAAGAGCCACAACATAATATACAATTTAAACGCATACCGAACTAATCGAAAAAATACATCCAGCCCTGGTAGCATGACCGACCATATGTCAAATCTATCAGTCACTTTTGACGATCGTCTCCATACTTAAATTTTTCCGCATTTTGATGTCAAAAGCGATCAAAAGTGACAGAAATATCCGTCATGCTCCCTGAAAAACTTATGTGACCGGTCCATGTCATTAGATTGTAAGTTGACAAAGTTTAAAATAGGTATAAGTAACAATTTCACAAAGCAGAGTGGTAAAATATAATAAAATGCTTATATTTACAGCGTTCTATTTGATTATTAGAAAATATTATAGGTACGCCTAGTTTGACAACGTAAGTTAATATCTACCTAAGTAGGGTAAGCAGTACAATGATTGGCCCCTTAAGAAAAGTTTTGACTTTGAACATTTCTATGTGCCAAATAAGGTTCAAAATTGAAAAACTGTTAATGTAGGATGGTAGCTCATTTATCTGAGAATAAGATTAAACCACAGGAATCGTTATTTGCTAGCTTATAAACAACTTTATCAATAAAAATATAAAAATGTAGCGAAAAGTACAGTCATTGGCAGGGTATGTACAAAAATTGGCATACCCTAGTACAATGATTGGCATGACAATCATTGTACTTTTTGGGCATTGGCATGGCCAATCTTTATACTTTCCTAGGCCAATGACTATACTGATCCATTAAATTATTCAATAATGATGCCCAGACAATATTTTTTTGAGCTCAAAAATGAAAGGTACCCTTCATATACCTAAAATCGCACTATTATCTCTCGGAAATAAGAATACTAAATAAACAAGATAAAATAAAAAGAACATAATCAAATTGGTGAATTATTTAACTACAAATTTAGTACAATGATTGGCATAGGGAAAAGTATAATGATTGGCATGGCCAATCACACAAAAGTACAATGATTGGCCCTGCCAAAATCTAGTTCCTCTGATTTTATTAAATAAAAAGATTTAGCATTTTAAACGCAATTGTTGATAAGATTTGATTTAATATTTAAATATAAATAATATTAAATAGCAAAAAATACAATGATTGGCATAGATGCCAATCAACTGATACTTCATACTTACCACAGGTACTAATGTTGGCCTACCTATTTTTGAGGTTAATCTTTAGTGTTTTTCACGAATTACCGTAAATAAACCTGAATTGAAGTGTAATAAACATATATGGAAACATATATTGCAATTTAAACAAGAAGAAAACGAGTAAAACCATTCTAAAAGTTACGTACTTCTTACGATTTTCATAAGAAAACACACCCTCTGTTGTAGTCCAACACAAAGTATTTTTTTAATCAATTGCTAGCTGTTGCATTTAAAAACTATTAATTTCGTTGTAGAGTGTTTTAAATAAAGAAAAATGTAAATATTTTTTCATTTCTGGTATATAAATACAACTCTTAATAAATAGATTTTTCATTGAAGGGGCCAATCATTGGAGGGGGGCCAACATTAGTACTGCTTACCCTACGTATGTAGCTTGCGATTGGTAACGATGTCAAATAAAGTTTATTTTTTATATTTAACACAATAATTTTATAACCTTTATTTTATTCGTAACAATTTACGAATAAAATTAGGTAAACCTAAAATCAAAGACAGTAACCCTTATATTTCGAAAAGGAAAATTAAAACTAAACTTACTTGTTCAGTAATTTGGAGTTAACAGCAACTCAGCAACCAATATCACTTCAATAATCAATCAGTACAATCAACAAGGCACTGAAACAGTCACTACAGATCACTGATACGCGAGATAAGATCACGGAGCCGTGCGATCGGTGCGAGGAGCGCGGGCGGACTGCGGGCCGCGGCGGCGGGGCTGCGGCGCGCGGGGGAAAGAGGCGGGGCTTGAATTGGGTGGGGCCAGTTGGAGCCCCGCCCGCTGCTGCTCTAGCTAGAGCCAGTGTAGAGCCGTCACGAGGAAAGCTACGTAGAAATGGAAACTCGTTTCTAAGTCATGACAATATTCTAGTCTAGCTTGGCGATTTTTTAGTTAGACTAAGGACAGACAAACAATTTAACCCCTTAAAGGTCGCCGAAATCGACGAATCGAATGGACTGACGTGTTATACAGGGTGTAATGAACATTCATCACAGACCTGCGGCGTAGCATGGCCGACCCTTTTTCGAATAAATTTTTCTCGCATCTAGATGTCATAAGTGACAGACATATTCGACAAATGGTCGGTCATGCTACTCATGCTACAGTCGCTAAAACAACTAATTTGTATTTGTTACGAGGATCTTAGTACAGTGGCGGACACGATCGGCGTAACACTTTCGGTTTTTCTGTATTGCAAAATAGTTCTTGTTCTTTGGTAATACAGTCTAGGGCTGACGAAACCATAGACAAATCTGTTACGGCCTCCTAGTCCGTGACTGTACTTACATTTTGTATTTATAAAAAAAATACGAATTTCTTACTTAAAAAATTTTAAAACTTAAGAAAACTTTCAACACTTCTAGCTCCATTCGTTACTCAGTATATTAATAAAAATACCTACTCGATCGTTACGTCACAGTGGCGGACACGGTCGGCGCAACACTTTTGGTTTTTCTGTATTGCAAAATAGCTCTTGTCCTTTGGTAATACAGTCTAGGGCTGACGAAACCATAGACTCATCTGTTATGGCCTCCTAGTCCGCTACTGTACAGCCTCGTGCGCGTCGCAGGTCGGTCACCGGCCCGCCGCGCGCCGCCGGCACGTGGCCTGGCTAGCTGCTAGAGCTAGCTCATGCTAGCTACATACTAAGATGGCGAATATAGCACTCATGCTATTACTGGCATGCAGCAAAATATTTTGGGCAGGTCACTGATCACAAAAAAATACGTTAGGCACATTTTTTTGTGACTCCAGTTCAAATACATTCTGATGATAAAAGTAACTCTGACTTTCCTAACATAATATTATGTTATTTGTCATCTTATATGCAACAACAGACAAGTACACTAATGTTTCTACTATACATATAAAAATGAATTGTGGTGCGTTAGTCTCGCTAAAACTCGAGAACTGCTGGGACTATTTAGCTGATTTTGGTTTTGAAATGTTCGTAGTAGTTCCAGGGGAAGGTTGAAAGGGTGAGAAAATTTGACAAAATTGCGGGAAAGTTAGTAAAAACAACAATTAATTTTTTTCATAGAAGCTCCATTACATACTTTTGTATCCATTTTCCTGTGACAAATTAATTGATTGACTGACGGTTTTGTTATTAAATTCCCATTCTGAGCGGGAAAAGTAACATAGTCTTTACAGCCAAGTTTTTAGTGAGTAGGGTAGGTAGTCTCTCGTCCACCACTCTATGACCGCTGTTGTCTACCCTCTAATTTATACTTGCATTAAATTTACTACAAAATTATAAGAAAATATTCTAAGTAGAGTCATTTTAATTGAAGCCTTTTAATAAAAGACTAGCTGTACCCGCGACTACATCCACGTGAACTGCGTCCTCCGTCCAGGGACTACGGAAAAAAAATTATAACCTAAATTAGCTAAGTCGGCCCAGCCACACGATTTACGAGAGACAAACGAAAACAATTTCTTTTTTATATAAAGTTAGATAGAGAGATAATCCTCTAATAAAAAATCTTGTACCATCGATTTGTGTTAATTTTCTTAACAAGAAAAGCGTCATGAGATCCTGGGGCGGGGCGCGGCCAGCAGTTGGGACCCACGGGGGGACGGCGACAGGCGGGGGGCGGGGAGGACACGAGTAATGGTCGCGGGAGATTTATAGCGGGCTCGATTTGGGCTCTAATGGAATTACTTCTCGGCTCCTTTGAGCCGCCGTCAGCCGTCCCTGCGACGACGTCCAGGCAGCACACACACACGCGCGCGCGCATCTATACTCACACATTGCATAGAGCCTACAATGACTTAGAATCTTAGATAGTTGGTAGGTATATTTAAAGTTATTTTTCAGCTTGTAAAAAGCAAATAATAACTAGTCGACCCGGCGAACTTCGTACCGCCTTACCTTTTACTATTTTGTGCATGAATTAAAGCATATAATAAACCTTCCTCTTGAATCACTCTATAAATAAAAAAAAACCGCATCCAAATCGGATTCATAGTTTGAGAGATATAAGCATACATAGTAACATATGCTATCTAGTTAGACTCCATCTAGTTGAACATAATTTCTCAGCAGAAAATAAGCTATAATAAAATTTCTAGGTTGCATTTTCGGTCTGAAAACTTATAACATTCATTTTCAGTAAAAAAAACAGTACTTAGAAATTAATGGTTGTGTTTAGTGACGACCGCAGCAAGTAAATATTGGCGAGTGGCTTTTCATCGATCAGCAAATCAATCTAATTTCACTATAGTGCAAGCCCTCACAACATTTACCAGATTTATAACTGAAAATGCATATTGTTATTAAATTCATATTTTAAGTACGTACAATTACAATGTCTCATTTTACATCTGGTTCCGACCTCTGTGATAGTGCTCTGCGGGTCTATTATGGCCACATTTGGTAGATCATTCTTCGTTCCTTAAATTTTCTTTTTAAAAGAAATCATTCATTTGGTAAGATGGTCATTCCAAAAATGACAGCTAGATGTCTTCTAAAAGCAGAATCATTTTCAATACCTCTTTTTTGACAGGTTTCTAATCCATTTCATTATTACTAAAGTGGCCATAGTAGACCCGCTGAAACGAAGTCCCTGATCATTGTAGGTGGGAATGTTCTTATGATCGTTTCTCTTAATCAAATCAATAGAGCTTTATTAGTTTACCGACAAGCACGATTGATGAGTCGTACTCATTGTGTAAAGTGAACTAGCACGCGGCGGAGTTCAAGTTTAATTGATTTAATAAATTTATTGGAAAATAGTAGATTACGTCACGTTCGGGTAATTGTTTACGAAAGATTTCCGTGTGAATACAAATACGAATTCTGTGCTCGGTGGTTTCAGTTTTCCTATATATTAATTTATACATCCTATTAATTGTCTATTACCTATCCCTAATACGACGTGTATCATCTCTTAATGCAAGCCCTTGAACGAGACATTTAACTGGTTTTTATGATGATCTTGATGAAAAAACACAAAGTCAAAAGTCAAAAATTATTTATTCAATATAGGATATAAAATATCACTTATTGAATTGAAAGTCATTAGACTATTTAATTTTAATCTAAATGGTATTGATACCTTATTTGGTAAAATATCCTATACTGCGAGGAGCGGAGGGAGCCAGGGTGCCCACCAAGCGGCTCAGGCAAACAAATGTTTGCCTTGCCTTACGACAATGGTCGCCTGGAGACGCTCCCAAACGAGTCCTCCTCTGTCAAATGATTCTATTCCCTTTCGCAAAAAGACACAAAATCATCACAGAGACGCTCTAAATATAATTTTTGTACAAGATGCAAGATCAATGGAGGCTCTAGTGCATGCAGAAATCTGCCATTTGTACTAAATGTCTCGTGATGTGGGTACATTATACAGTGGCGCCACCACCCAGCCGGCGCACATTCTAACTAAACTATGACTCTGTTCTTTTTTTCTGAAAAAAAAAAACGCAAAATGTATCAGCCCTAAAAATGATTCAGATTTATATAATAGTAGGTTAGATTAGTCTTCCGTTGAAGATTTTAAGTTTGCTTCCAAATTATTTGATATCAGGAACTAAACATTGAATCAACAAGCGTTATTTTTTTATCAATTTAGTTCCTTTGCAAGACAATGGTTTATTTCTTAAAATGTAGTACATAAGCAAAGTAATCCATTTTTTTATGTTTACGAAACTTCACCACTGCTCACGATATCGTTGCTTTCTCGTCCTCAAAACCCCATACTAATCCCATTCCTTAGAGTAAGTATACAAATATTTGTATCTGCTGTCGAGTTAAGTGATATTAGTATTCTGTTGCCAGCGCATTGTTCCTCGTGATAACATTGTCGCTGGCATTGTGGGGGCCTGTGACGCGCTTGCCGCGGCTGACTCAGCGAAACCGTTACTTCTGTCTCGGTTATTTAAAGTTGCGTAACAACGGGGTTGTAAGACAGGGACACTTTATTTTTAATAATGCACAACTCTCACAACCTCTAGAACCTGTATAGTTTTATAGATCCTTGTTAATATTTGAGGTTTTACACAGACAGATTGTATGGGGGTGGGCTGCAGATTGCCCAAATGCGGAGTGTCAAGGTAGGAAGTGTTACGAGGTGAAAGACGAACGTATGGTAAGATGGTTTATTGAAGACTGATTGTACATGGCAAACAAGTGCAGTAAAACAATTGTCAAATTAGCTTAAAATAAAACATGCAATAATTAACACTAAAATGTAAATTAAGTAGTAAAAGTTCCCTGCTAAGCACTAAAATGCTGTTTAATCATACAAAGTATACAAAACTTGATTGATCTTCTAATAACTTCTGAAAGCCTGATAAACAACGAAAACCCCACACTGGTTAAAATATAGACTTAAGGTTTCCCTAGGGTTAGGTTGTAGAGGCTTGTATTTCCCAAATATTACACAGATTGGCTAGAATACTTAAAGATCGGAAAACTACGAAAATTTACTCGATAGCAAAGAGAAGCACTCGGGCGCACTCTTCAAATAAATGCCGTCCGTATAAATATAACTAGATCAGGGTTAACAATGGTAATTTCTAACTTGGTAAAACCTATAGTTCAAATTGAGACCTTCTGCACTAAGTATAATAAAGTCATAACTATTGAAAGCTTCATTATACTTAGAGGTAGTAATTAAATTACATTCCATATAGTAACTCCCAAAAACTTAAGAAATTTGGAAGCCTGGGAACGAGGTCGTAATCCGAGTTTCCGCGGAAATGAACAATGCCGCGGACGCGACGCTCCTCGACGCGACGAGGGGCGGCGCGGGGCGGTGCGGGGCGGCGCGGGGTGAGGCGGGGAGGCTAGAGCGACGGTTTCAGGAACTGGCGTGGAGAAGAGCGTGGGACCTTACCTCACCTTCATCTATTTTGATAAATGTTCAGTATAGTGATGGGTCACCCATTGCAATAACGCGTGGTAATTTATTTTCCTTTTCCTCCGCACTCAGAGGTTTTAAACAGCACAGTTTTTCTGACAATGCTTTTTGCCGTATCGAAAGCACAAGTGGCACAAGGCCCCAGGGCCGAAAAATTTCATTTGTTATTGGGCTTGCTGAGAAGTGGCATGACGACGACATTACTAAACATTACAAAGAGTTGTTTATAGTTATAAATAATTGTCACTAAGTACCTTTTCCGATATATAGTTATTATTCGTCGTAAATATTAAGTCCTAGCGTCTTAATTTGTGAAATAAATTATAGAGCCTGTAAATTTTAATTTTCAAAATGATTACATACTTACCTTCCTATGCAATTGAATGAAATGTATACTCACTGTTACAAAAAATCAAATAAATACCTATAAATTATTATATTACTTAAATATGTAGTCCTAAATCAATTGTTCTTAAAAATACCTTTCTTTACTAAAAGGTAGAATCCGGGCGGCGGCGCCGGCGCCGGCTGACAGCCCGCGCCCGACGCATCGAAACACAAAGGCCCATACTTCCTCTCCTGCCCATTCAATTCTCAACCTTAAACCAATGACACACAGTTTAAAGCTCCTCATTGACACATAATTGTCTGTAGAGATTGCATTCCGGATTTTAATACTCTTCTTAGTTATGCGTTTCAAGAAAAGACTCTGTAGCCTTCACAATAGAACACATATTCAAAAATTTGTGCAACGGTTTCCTCCCACTTGTCGTTTGTATCGACATCACCGTCTAACGAGCCTTCCGGAGGCTGTCGGCACCACGGTAATTGACGAGAACTAGACTGAGCTGAACTGACGTGTTGCCAAGTCGCTGTAGATTTCAGTTTGCAACCATGCTATCGATTTTTGTATCAAACAAGCTTTCAATTGGATCGTAATGAAAAAAAATGAGGTACACGAAAGTATGAAAAACCGATTAAAAAAATGGTTGTACAGGTTTACAATCCCTGTTTTTCAGTCTTCTGAAAATTAAAATAACTAACATAAAATATATTAAAACAGTAAAAATTGCAGACTTATCAATATATATAAAACTCTTCCGTTACTGACTGACTGACTGACTAACTGACTGACAGACAACGCAGAGCCGAAACTACTGGGCGTAGCGGGCTGAAATTTTGCATGTAGGTTCCTTAGTAAGTGTAGGTGAGCACTAAGAAGGGATTTCCCGAAATTCCCACGGGAACGAGAAAAAACAGGAATTTTGTGTTTATGAGAAATCTGCGCGGGAAAACCCGCGGGGCAGCCTCTAGTTAGTAGGATAAAGTAAAATAAAGTTACATGGCGCGCGTTGATGTCTTTGATGATACTTTTTGGGCTAGCTGCTACGCGCTACGCTTCGCTACGTTTGCTACGCGCTATCATAAACTTTTGAAAGCTCACCAACATCCACGTGTCGCGTTTGTGAAAAATTACAACCATACTTTATACTGCTTCCTTGGCTCAGTTGGCAGTGATGTGGACTGTGTGGAGGGAGCAATGGGTTCGAATCCCAGCGAGGGCAAACTCTGTTATGATGAATATTGATGTTTGTTTTTTTCTCTAGGTGTATTATTTATTACTTTGTATGTGTTTCGGGCTCCCTTTATACGATATCTACCTACCTAGTTAGGGTCTCTGAATGTGAAACGTTCTTTATTTACTTTTAATTAATTACTTCATTAGCATTTTTTTAAATGTCTACGTCTTTGATTATTTGTTTATTTATTTGAGGAAAACATAGGTACAGCTTTTTAACAAAAATATTATGAGCTAAAACAGTTATTTAACACATAAGCCAGTTAAATTATCACTTCCGGTTTTTCTGTATTGTAAAATAGCTCTTGTGCTTTGGTAATACAGTCTAGGCCGCACGAGGCCATAGACAAATCTGTAACGCCCTCCTAGACCTCCACTGTACCTGTCATATATAAATGTAGAAAAAAAGTATTTACGGTTTGAATTACTATCGCCATCTGGCGAGCGATTGTGTATTCTCAGTGACAGTTACTGAACTGGGGCGCCAAGCGCCAATTTAGGAAATGGTTTCAAAGGTCCCTCATGCCTGTGCATGATTTTAAATCCACCTATCGTTAAATTTAATACAGTAAAGTCATATTTTTACTATTACTCTATGTTTTTAGTATTAGTTTAAGCGCAGACGTATCTGTTTTATAAAAAGTCAATTTTTCACAAAATTGTTGAGAACGGTAAACGGTTGTCTGCGAGTGCTCGCCTCGTCGCGTTCAGTGTTTAGGACGTGGTTCACGGAATTTACGATAGATGACGCCTCTCGTACTTGTTTTGAACATTGTTTAAAAACATATTAGGTAAATTTTTTTTATATACCTACTAACTTAGAAATTTTGATTACCTATATACCAATTTTTCATTAAGGTCATCGATAGTTGATGTGGCGTGGATGTAGCATATAAATATAATATTAATTTATAGATTATCTAAAAAAGAGTAACTTAAAAATAAAAAAAATATATTATTTTATAAAAAAACGAGTAGACCCGGCGAACTTCGTATCACCTAACCTATTACTATGTTGCTCATGTTTTATAATTATAAACCTTCCTTTTGAATCACTCTATCTATTGAAAACACCTCATCATAATCCATGGCATAGTTTTAAAGATTTAAGCATACATAGGGACAGACGCGGCAAGTGAGTTTGTTTTATACTATGTATTGATACCTATAAAGTCATCTTCATTCTTTGAAATACTTAAATTGTACACCCGCGAAATCTCCAAACGCAACTTTTTTTTTCGAAATTTTATAATTTTAGCCCTGTCCAGTAAGCTTTGCAAATTATTAAAAGCGGATAAAAAATTCCGGAGATCGTCTTTTACATTATGAACATTTGTTTTTTTATAATTTGCAAATTATATTTTTATGTAGGTACCTAATTAAGTAGTATTTTTCTTAATATAAATACGCTTAGCTGGATCAATTAAACTTTCAGTTTAAAAATATTTAACAAAACAGAAATCTAGTAAGAATAATATTTGATTGATGAAAAAAAAAACACAAAAAAATATATTTAAAAATCTTATTATTTTTAATCAAACACGCTATAAACACTCACACATACACACGCCAAAATTAATTCAAATTAAATTATCTAAAAATATATTAATAAATTCGTCGTATTTACAACTAGGCACGACTTTGTGACTTTGGTGTTTGTATCTTTGGACAAAGTTATTTGGAAAAAATCTTTGTTACGATCAGGGCACTCCCGCGCATTCTGATAGCTTGTTTCTAGGTGAACATTTTATTAAAGTCACTTTTATATTTTACTAGAGGCTGCCTCACGGTTTTATGCGCGCAGATTTCTCATAAACACCATATATCCCGTTTTTTTCGTTACCATGGGAATTTCGAGAGTTTATTTCTTAGTGCATCCCTGCACTCCCGAAGAAACCCACGTGCAAAATTTCAGCCCGTTACTTCCAGTTGTTTCCGCTCTGCGTTGTCTGTCAGTCAATTAGTAATGGAAGAGTTTTAACGGAAGAGTTATACACTCTCTATTGATTATAACAAAGTTGACGATTATAATTTTTTAAACTAGACAATACTAGTTAGTTCAATGAGCCAGCGTAGCTACCTAATATTCAAGGGAATAAGCCAAGTTGGTTATAAGTATCAAAATCAAAACCGGATCTAAACGTAACAAAGCACTACCTTGACGTCTGTCTATCTGTCACTCACTAACGTAGTAAAACGACTAGAGCAGAGAAGGCAAATACTTTATCGGCATAACATTATCCTACAAGTCTATCAACCAATTTTGTTATTATCTATAATAAAGAAATGAATCACAATATGTGTTGGTAAGAAAGAAAGAAAGAAAGAAAGAAAGAAAGTATTTATTTACAGCAGAACACACACATACAAAATATTAATAAAAACAAAACAAAATAAACCAAGAATAAAAAGCAAAACAAAGGAAATCAAAAAATTAAGTAAAACTATTTTAAACAAAGTAAAAAACATAAAAACAAGTTTTGTGTGTTGCAGCCGCCGTAAAATGGCACTGACTCAGCATGTGCTGAAGGTTTGCACCGACAGCGCTGATTTTCAGTCAATGCCAGCAGTGACCCACAAGCGTTATACGAGTGCGCTTTTTAAAAAAATCATAGATAATGGCAATAATATTTAATAAACTACATATAACAATTTATCCTTAGCTATCTTGTACCTCCACATATAGATACACTACATATATATATTATAATATTTTATTAACAAATGACTAATTAATACTTTGATGCGACTACGAATTGTCACGGTTAAGTCTTAGTCAGAGTGCTAGTGGTAGTGGCATAGGTAAGCGGTGCGGGAGCGTTGGTAACGTATGGACTTAGGAAGGAGTTGAAAGTCTCTGCTGGTCAACCAAATGCACCCTGAGCTTACGCACAAAGGTGCACCTACTTGAAGCTTCACGGACTGGGGGAGGGATATTATTCCAGCACTTGGTCGCCGCGTACCTAAAACTTCCTCGGAATGCCATCGTTCGATGTTTGGGAATTCGCAGTGTGATCCTGTGTACCTGACGAAGTCTAGAGGACCACCTCAGTTTGCAATACAGGTAAGAAGGCGCCTTCAAACGAATTACATCAAAAAGAAGCGCAGCAAGATGAAGTTTTCGACGGGCCTCCATGTTAAGCAGCTTGGCGGCGTTCAAGTACGGAGTAATGTGGGATCTAGGAGGAACTTTGAAACAAAAGCGTGCACATGCGTTTTGCACACGCTGTATTAACCTTTTTGTCCGGCCAAGTATACAGCCACCATAAACGACATCACAGTAGTTTAATCTCGATAGTATCAGCGACTCACAAAGCATGACACGCAAATCAGTGCTAAGGTAATCGCGTATATTATAAAGAATCTTCAGACGGTAGAAACAGTTACCTACAATGCTGGCGAAGTGGTTCTCAAAGTGCAACTCACCATCCATCAGCAGGCCGAGGTTCCTAGCCTCTACCACCCGCTCCACTGGTTCACCCATAATGGCTATATCATTGGCGGAAAGGGCTTGCACCGTATTATGAATTTGAAGTTTCGAGCCAAGTACCATGTACTTTGATTTGCTGGGATTCAGCACCAGGCAGTTTCGTGAAGACCACAACGCAATCTCATGTAAGTCCTTGTTTAAAGAATGCGCACCTGCAACTGCTTCTTTGGGCACGACAGATGAGTATAGCTGCACATCATCAGCATATAGATGATACTTGCTTTCCTTAATGCAGTTTGTTATATCCGCGGTATACAGTATAAACAAGAGAGGACCAAGAATTGACCCCTGCGGAACCCCCCTTGACAACATTTTACATGCAGAGAATTGCGTTGTCCCATTAGTTTTTCGCAACCCAACTACTTGCGAACGGAAGGACAAGTAGTCACTAAACCACATGACTGTAGTACTATCAAATCCATAATACGTCATCTTAGACAAGAGAAGGGGAATGCTAATGCAATCGAAAGCTCTGGAGAAATCTAGCAGTACCAGAATCGTGCTCTGACCTTCGTCAAGCGCTGAGAGCACGTTGTCCACAACATCGAGTAACGCAGTGCCAGTTCCACGCCTCTTTCGGAAACCAGATTGCAACTCCGGCAGTAAGCTATTTTTCTCCAGATATTTCGAAAGCTGATCACACACAACCCGTTCCATTATCTTCGACATGCAAGGCAGAATACTTATTGCACGAAGTTCGGATATAAGGACAGGGTTAGGTTTTTTGGGAAGTGGCGTTACCTTTGCAATCTTCCACTCAGTCGGAAAGGTGTGCGTTACTATGCTTTGGTTAATAATCGCAGTCAAAGCAGGTAAAGTAGTCGGCATAGTTAAAAGTATCATGTCAACGTCAATTAAGTCAAGTCCCTTTGCATTTGTCCTGATTCCTGAAACAATTTTGAAAATTGTATCCGGTGAGACAGTATCAAGTGAAAAGGTTGTAGCTTTGTCGTGTCTGTGGTACTCAAAGTATGTCAGATCAGAGATATTGACGTCAGTCTGTCCAGGTATTTTTAAAAAGAAGTCGTTGATTTCGTCAGCGTCAATAAAGTGTGAGGGAAGTTCCACATCCCGCTTGTTCGGTAGAACAGTGCGTTTAAGATTTTTCCATAATCTTTTGGTATCGCCAGCGCAGTTATTTATATTTGTCTCAAAATAAGCCCGTTTCTCGCTATGAATAGCGGCTATGACAAGGTGTTTTAGGTTAAGGTAATAGTTCTTATGTATCTCTTGTCTGGTCTCTTTGTAGCGTTTGTGCGCCTTATCTCTGAGACGCATCATCAAACGCACGTTCTCCGTTAGCCAGGGCTTAGGGGACTCCCTCACAACAATAGTCTTGTTAGGCGCATGCCTGTCAAAAAGTCCGGTGAGTAAAACATTAAACATTGTCAGCATGTCATTAACGTCGGTCAATGTTGAAATAGCGTCCCAGTCTAATGAGGTTAAGTCCTTGTTAAAGTCGTCCAGGTTTATGTCTTTAATCGGTCGATAAGTAATATAGGTTGGTGGTGGTTTTTTCAGTTTTATGTCAATATCTACCATGATGAGTGCGTGGTGCCCTAGGTCAGGTATGTGATGCACGTCCGTGCTGAGAATTCGCGCGTCGGTACATACCAAGTCGATAGTTGTCTCGCTGTGGTCCGTAAAGTGAGTCGGTTTGTCAATAAGTTGGGTCAGGTTCAACGAAGTTATGAATTGGTCAAGATGATGGTAATATTTGTCATTGTGGTCTAAGTAATTGATGTTAAAGTCGCCAAGAATGACAATACTGTCGTAGTCCGTAAAAGAGGTCACAGTATCCGTAATCGCATCAAAAAAGGTTCCTGGATTTACCCATTGTGGACGGTAAGCAGTGCCAACAATGAGTTTTTTGCCACTAACATTCAGACGCAACCACATTTGCTCTACATTTATAACGGAGGGGTGAGGACATATTCTAGCTGTAAGTGGCCGTCTTATATAGAATGCAACTCCGCCACCAGCACCATATTTACGGTTATCAGCTGGCCGCGGGAGGTGCTTTAGGGTATATCCTGGAATCTTCGGAGCACGCCCTTCTTGTCCGTCCCGTAACCAGGTTTCATTTATTGCAACAATATCTGCTGAAAAATTCAACATTGCAGCCGTGAATTCATCATGACCAGTCCCCAGGGAGCCTGCGTTGAATAAACCAACTCTAAATGATTTAGAAGTGTTCATTGTTAGGCATTTTAAATAGTAATATCAATAAACAAAACAAAAAAAAAACAGGAAATAATTACTTTTTTAAAGAAACAGCAATTAGTCCCGCTGACACTGACCGAAGTCACGGCACACCACGGCAGCTGCATTAGTTTAACTTTAACACACAAATCGGCATAATATACAACAAGCAAATACCAAATAAACCAGGTCTTTATAAAATAAAAAAACATAAAAAAAGGAAACGCTGAGCACATTGTATAAAGTAACAAAAAACATTGACCAATAAAAATAATTAACTCGAAAAACGGTAAAAATCTGCACAGCAAGAACAAAACGCACATTGACAACAAGAATGCCAACACAAACAAGCTTCGTAAATACAAAATAAAATTTACTCTGTGGTAAGTGGCAAAGACAAAGTACAGGAGGATTGAGATCTCTAGTTGGTCTGTGATTGAGATTGATGATTGATTCAGACACTTCAGCACAAGCACATCGACACTAAGTTTTGTGGTTACTACAGCTATAAAATACAGTCTTGATCTATGATTGCAGTAGTGGGCCAACAACTGCTGCACCAAAAATATTGTTCAGGTCGGCCTCTTCGCGAATGCGGTGTCGAGGTTGCCCCTCCGCACGCTTCGCAAACACCCTACCGTCCCGACTCCAAACAAATTTCCAGGAGTGAGTGCGTGCGAGCTCCCGTGCTCTCGCAAACAGCTGCCGGTTAATCTTCGTGAGCCTCTCGTTCACATAGAAACGGCGAGGCTCACCACCGACGATGTCGGCCGTCGTCGCACCGCGGCGCACGCGCGCCCCGCGCAGCAGCTCGTCGCGCGTGGAGCGCCGGGCCAGCCTCACCACCAGCGGCCGCGGCCTGTCTCCGACATCGACGCCTCGCGGACCGACGCGTTCCGCACTCACAATATCCCGCTCGTCCAGCGTCACTCCGAGCTTGACTCCGATGACAACGGCCAAGTGCAGCGGGTTTTCACCACTATGCTCCCCAATGTTGGAAATCTGGACATCGTTAGCAAGCAGATCTTGATCCCGGTCCTGCAGCTCTAACTG
Organism: Euspilapteryx auroguttella; assembly: GCA_951802225.1. Classification (NCBI taxonomy): domain Eukaryota; kingdom Metazoa; phylum Arthropoda; class Insecta; order Lepidoptera; family Gracillariidae; genus Euspilapteryx; species Euspilapteryx auroguttella. The sequence goes on from OX637643.1 coordinate 16,061,390, forward strand.
AAGTTTATGGACAGCAGCCTCCAGCATCTTGGTTCCCGTGGATGAGACTGCTTCTGTGAACCTGTGCTCCAACATATCGACCCGCTGCTCCACTGAGTCCATGCGCTTATTGCAGACCTCAACGGAATTACTCAATGCAGATATCTCCTGCCTGTAGCTCCGCATCTCCTCCCGCATTTGCTGCATATCTTCGCGCATCAATCTTATTTGGTCACAAAGCCTATCAAGGGCCCCGGCAGGCACAGCATCATTTACCAGTGTCACGACCCCTGTATCCACAATAGTCTTCACTGTGTCTGGCTTTGTCTCCGGCACCTTCACCACAGTAGCAGAGCTAGCATGCAACTCGGATGGACTTCCCGCGACCTGCATACCCTTGACTGGTGTGTCGCACTTATTGTCCCTTGGCAGGAAGCGCTTACACTCGGGACACAACCAATCTACAGGAACTGACCCAGTCGGTGCAATCCCAGTGCAGCCCCTGTGAAATGTTTTTTTGTATTTCCCGCAAGAAGCCCCATCAGACCTTAGGTTTAGGTGTTTTTTGCAACCGCTGCAGGTGAAAACCATCTTAAATAAAAGTGTCAATGACCTCTTGCAATATACCTAAACTTTTATTTTTGTAGGGTAGGTATTTGATGTGTTCAGTATAATGCCAACTAATTATACACTTAATTAAGCACTTTTCCACTTATTTTGTCAATATTAATAATTTCCACTAATAAATTGATTAATTAGACTTAATATTTACTATAATACACTATAATTAAAATAATTTGTTTTAAACTTGTTTTTTTATTTTTTTGTGTATGACAAACGAGGGATCAATGCACTCGCATTAAACGCTCATGACGTCCGCGCATAACTCAACAAGTTAAAATCCAGGTTTCCCATAGGAAATTATTCTAAACTGTCATAAGAAACGTTATCGTTGCCTGCTTCTTGTTGTTCATTACAAAACATATAGCATAATTTCAGTAATATTTTTTAAAACAAATATAAAATACACATTTCGTTATTTCCTGCACAAAGAAGCAATTTGATTTGTGATTTGTTCGTAATTAAAAATATAATTTCATACCATAAAAGGCTCTTCATTTATATGTATAAATACCTATACTATCTATCTATATTACTATTATGAAACTGTAGTTTGTCCGTTTGTCAACTTGTCCAAATAAATATACAGTACATCGGACTTCGTCTAATGTCAAATTGTAAACTTAAAAAAAAAAGTCTTTGGACGCACTGGCACTAAGGTTCAGTTCTGTGATTCTGTCACACACTGGGCGGGCGGCGGCGGCGCTAGGGCGGGCGGCGCGCTAGGGCGGGCGGTAGTACAGCGGCCGCTCTAGCGGTGGTAGCCTGAAATAATGCATTTTAAATTAACACGGATTTACAACTTTGAGTTAAATTATAGCGCAAAAAATAAAAGAGTTTCAGCAATTATTTTTGTAGTAGGTATTTTAAACACAACTTTGACCACGTAAAATCTTTGATTTGTGACACGCCTGATCGAATTGTAGTTATGCCACAATATATTATCAAAAACATAAAAAAGGTAATGTTTTAATGGTAGATTAATTACAATTATTTAAATTGAAATATGAGGATTTATAAAAATTTGGAAAACAAAACAATATCAACGTAAAAAATAACACTTGAATCCAAGAGGACATCGATGTCGTTTGTGAAGCGTGCGTTGCAACTTGCAACGTATCAGTGAGCAGTTCTATTCATTTCCTTATCTAAATCTTTAACGTATATACCCAAAAAAAAAGGAATTCCGGCCATAATTTGAAATATTGGCCAAAGTTTGAATAAATTGTCGTTCTATCGCATTATGAGTTAACTTGAAAACACTGCTTTCACAATCAATGTGTTCTAAATTTTTGAATTCTATACCTCTACCTACAGACACCTCTACTCGCTCGCCTTATACCTACCTACTTCATTTAATCGGCGAATTATAACCGTAGGATACTTGCCGTTATAGGTAGGTATTGTTATCACAATGATAACATCTAAAATTATTTAGTTGAAACATTTGTCTGTGTGTGTGTGTGTTATCAGCCGTCTCTGATAAGGGGATTAGAGCGCAAACACGCGGGAACTGGAGCAGCTTCACAAACAAGGCGACACGTCGAGGGTGCGGGTTGCGGGGTGCGAGGAGCGGGGGGATCGACTTTTTCGGTTGTTATGTAAGTTTCATGCGACGACCGAGTGACTTGCACCAAAAAAATATGACTCTATTTGGAGAGGCTACGCGAGCCCTCGAGCGCGATGCTTAAGAAAACCTTTGCGCTTGATAAATTGTAAATTCTGACCTTCTTAAAAAATTGCTACATAAATGTTAAGAAGCTCATTATAAGGACATCGACAAAGTCCTAGGCACGTTATACCGTGGTATATAAGGCCATAGATTATTCATGTGAGGTAAAAATTAACCGAATATGGAAAGTTTATATAGGCTGTGCCGTGTGCGGTGCAGTTTGACTTCTAAGAAAGCCGAAGCGATAGTTGAAGGATAGGAATCAAAGAGTGCAGCATGCAGCAGTAGGAAGTGAGAGTTTGGCAGCGTCTACTCACGCGTGCAGCGCGGCGCGGGTCGGCGGCGGGTGTGCGGGGTGCGCGGGGGACGCGGGGGGGTCCAGCGCCGCGAACAGCGGGGGCAGCGCCCTGAGCGGGCCCTCCGCTGCGGACACACACACGTCACTAGCCGGGCCGGCGGCAGGGGGGGAGTAGCGTGGGGGGGTGTACTCACCGCCGAGCGCGCCGGAGCCGCCCGGCCGCGCCAGCCCGCCGTGGCCGCCGTGGCCGCCGTGACCGCCCATGCTCTTCGGCTTGCGCTTCCGCGTCTGAATCCCGTCCTTCTTCATGCTGAGCGGCCGGTTCACCTGCAACAAACCACGCGGTCAGTTGTGAACGAGCGCTATCATCCTTCAAACAAGCGTATCTACCACGAGGAGATAATTGATAAAAGATTATTTATCTCATTATGAATATTCGCGGTCGCGATGATAATTCTCTATCAGTCGGTAGCCCCGCCGTTTATCTCGTGAGATTAGATGAGACCCTGTGTTTTGATTTTTTATACAGTCCCAATATTTGCCGAGGAGTTCCCCGATAACTGCAGCGATTAGATAGAGTCCGCGGGGTGTGTGGGGGGCGGGAGGGGGTGACTCACGTTGTGCAGCTTGTAGTAGAGCCCGCAGGCGTTGCAGACGGGCTCGCCGTTGTTGTTGCGCCGCCACAGCGTCGTGTTGGAGGTGCGGCAGTTGGCGCACGTCACGCCCACGCGACGGTTGCCGTTGCTCGGCTGTAACCATGCAACACAACCTTAGCCTTTATTATGTTTAGATGAGCCAATTTGCTAAGTTCACAGTAAGCGATCCAACGCGATCCGTTCTCGCGCTCCAGCTGCGTGCTTCAAAGGACCTACACTATAGTCGGCTAGCGATTGGATAGCTTGGTTATTACCACAGACATCTAACTGTCATGGAGACTAGTCAGCCCCGGATCTAGAGGGGGGCAAGCCGGGGCCTATGCCTTGAGCGGAAAGTTCAGATGGCGGCTCAATTCACATAACAAAACACTGCCTTGTGTTATTTTCGTACTACGTAAATTCAACGTAAAACTCTAGTTTCTACTTAGATAACGTTCTTACTAGAGCCTGTTGTGGTTTCGCTTTCTGTCCCTTCAGCGGCGGTCGGTTGACGCCGTTGATGCGGTTGTAGAGACCGCAGGCGTTGCAGAGGTAGTGGCCGGTGCCGTCGCGGCGCCACAGCGGCGTGTTGGCGGCCGCGCAGTTCACGCACTCCTTCACGTCCGGCATGCCCGCCGCGCCTGACATATTCATTCATTAAGTAAAGCCACGCAACGATTGGATTTCTCAAAGCCAATATTTTATTACTCACTTGCATCAAAGGAATCGTCGATTGGTATGAGTGCAGGCGCGGGCCAGCCCTGCGCCTGCGCCGCGTACCCCTCGACCAGCAGCTGCCCCTCGTACCCCGAGACCGGCACGTACTCCACCCCGCCCTGGCCGAGGTAGTGCTCCCCCCCGCCGCCGCCGCCCCCGCCGACTTTGTATTGCACGGCGCCCGCACCCGCGCTGTACAGTGTGACCTGCTGTGCCCCTCCGCCCCCGCCGCCACCTCCCCCCGGGCTGCCTGCCGGCTCGTACACCTGCTGCGGCAGCACAGCGCCGTACACGACGTGCCGCGCGCCCAGCGACGACGCCGACAGCGGCGGGTCACCACGGTACAGCACCCCCGCGCCACCCCCGCCCCCTGGCGGTGACTCGTCGCCCCGCGCGCCCCCGTACAGTGCCAGCAGCTCCTTTCCTCCCCCACCCGCCCCGCCGTATCCTCCGTACGAGTACTGCGGGCTCTGGCTCGCGTAGTACCCGCCGCCCACCGAGGTGACGGGCTGCAGGCTCGCGTACGTGCCGCGGTCGTCCGCGCGCGTCTCGTACTTGACCTGCTGGTAGGCCACGCCCCCCGCCTGCTGCGACAGCGAGGCCGTCTGGATCATCTCGAGCGGCGCCTGGTCGTAGTGGCGCTCGTCCGCGGCCGCGTACAGCTGCTCGTCGGCCTGCTCCTCGACCAGCACGTGGTGCGCGTGGTGCGGCGCGGCGTAGCGCAGCGCGAGCGAGCGCGGGAAGGGCGCGCGCGGCGGCGGCGCGCGGTACTGCCCTGGCGGCGGCGGCGGCGGCGGCGCGCGGTACGGGTCCGGCTTGAAGGCGAGGTAGCGCGCCGCCTCGGCCTCCGCGAGCCGCAGCCGCGCGTCGTCCGGCGCGGGCGCGTACTGCTCGGGCGGCTCGTCCTTCACGTCCTCGAGCTCGTCCGGCGGCGCGGTGGTGATGTGTCCGGCGGCGGTGATGGTGCGCACGTGCCGCCGCGACGTGATCACGGAGGCCGGCTCCGCCTCGCCACCCTCGCCCCCCTCGCGGAGTTCCCCCGCCTCCCCAGGCTGTCCCTCAAGCCCCTCGCTCTTGACAAGTTGCAGAGCGGCTTCCCCCTCTCCCACGTCTCCAGGTCCCCCCACGCCTCCCCGCGACGCCTCCTCGGCCTGCTCCTGCGCGAGCCGCTGCTGGTGCTGCAACTGCTGCTCCATTGCGTTTGGGTCGTCGCCTGCCTCACCTTCCATGACTGAAACAAGAAAATTATAGGTAACATACATATGTATACATATACGCGTTATATAAACGCACACGCTAGTACATAGATGCGAAAGAAATCACCATTTGTGAGCGAAACGTAGTAGGCCTAGTTACGAATATAGGCGCACTAGGAGCGTCTTGAACTGTTTCATCACAAAAATGGATGTCACAAGTTCTGTGCCATAAACGAAAATTGTGCAAAGCGGACCTCCGGCGGCGGGCGGAAGAGCGTCGGCGCAGAGTCAACAGGCGCGGCGCGGCGGCAAGGCAACTTGGACTTTCTCCGGATGGTTCAGGGTCGGTTTTGGTGCTGCTGGTGCGCGAGCAAACAAGCTCGGCACACTCCGGCGCGGGCGACGGCTGAGATGTTTGCTGCTCGATAACGAGCCGCTCCGCGCCTGCGCACCTCGCTCTACTGCTGCTGCTACTGTCTTCGACACTCTAGTTACTCTAGTTAGGAAGAAAGTAGGAACGTAAGAACTTTCTTCCTCTTTGCCTTCGATTCTGTCAACAATTCTTTTTGCATTCCAAAAGGAAAAGCAATAAAAAGCTTATAACATACACCCTGATAAGTATTTTATTTTCTGTGGCCCTAAATAAAGATGTCTTGGTTTGCCTTTTTAAATAAGCATTTATAATATCAACTTGCACAGCTTACAGAAGAAACCAACATTCTCGCGCAGAAAGGATTACTTCCGAAACAAAAGCTAAACGGTGATGAATCAAGACATTTTAAAAAATATCTGAAGAAATTTTAAAATTAAGGATTGAGGCCCTACTTCCATAGAGGTAGCCTGGAACAGAACTCTTATTTGAATAACTCTAATATGGGAAAATGCTGGATAAAATTGTAAAGAAAGCGAAGAGGTAGGCCCTTGCCTAGCAGTGGCACGCTTAGATAATGTGATGATGACCAGTGGGTGGTTCAATTAACAAAGTTTTTAAAGAAAATATTTTAAGTAAACTAAAGTTGATGTTTTTATTTGGTGAATTGTGTTCGCAGACACGCAGACATCCTCGCGCGATATTCAAGGATCCGCCTTAGACAGTAATAATTTCAGAAAGTATTTTTTCAGAGTTCCCACATTTGTTTATGTAGTTTACCTGTATTAATTGACTAGTTTTGCTGGTCAGCAGGGTTCTCACATGTCTTAAAAAAATAATCACTTGAAAAGTTTTTTCAGGAAAATTAAACACACATTTTATCAAGCTTTGATCTCACCTGTATAAAATTTCCTTTTTCAGTCTTAAATTGTGTTTCAGCTGTAGTTCCCAATGCTTGAAGGCTTCAAACTTTTCAGGGGTCTTCAGAATCCTTAAACATTATAAGGTAACACTTGAGGCAATCCTGTTCTATCTAAATTTCTTCAGGCTTCAGTAGAGTCAGTCGGGAGCACAGGGTCTATGTATGTGTATGTGTGAGGGGTTGTGTGTGTGTGTGTGGTCCAGGTCCAGCACAGGTGTGCGTGTGTCCACGGGCCCGAGCTCACTGCGCCGCGGCGCGCTCCGGCGGCACCGCGCGGGCGCGGGTTGTCGAGCGGCGCGCTGATTGGTCGGCGGCGCGGGGCGGGCGGCGGCTGCGGCAGCGGCGAACACTTTCAGCACTCGCCCATGAACGAGTGAAAAATTTCCTGCAAAAGTAACATGGCTCTACAACCATACCACATTCTAGTGTTGATTTGGTTCGTTATGTAGAGCTAGTACAATGTTGTTTACTTGGTTCTACATTATATTGCTTTACAAATAGTTAAATAGTTTTTGAGTTACTTAAGCTGTATCAGAAAGCAAAGTAATCTAACTTTCTTTTATGCTCAATTAAAATAAAGCAGTTTCTTTTCTTAACTTTCTGTAAATTAGTAAGTTTTTAGGAAGTCATTTATTTCTTCATCTTTTTATAAATCGTATTGGATTCCACGCCGCAGGGACGTGTTAATAGTGTTTTGGCCAACATGCAGAGCAGCATTCGATATTAAGCGATAGCAAACAATAAAGTCCGGTAATCCGGGCTTATCTAATCGGTTCAAGACATCGATCATTTGAGTAATTAGCGGCCGACCGAGGCGGAGTCCGCTGCAGCCCGGCCCAATTTTAAGGTCGGGAATAGAGCTAATATTTTAAAAAAAGCTAAGAATTAAAGAATGCCTCTAGGCGTGACGAAACCTTGGTCTTCAACGTTGGCCTTGTGGATGGTTTTGATCGGGAGCAAGCCGCGCCAGGGTGCAGTCTTGGCTCGCGTGGCATGACAGCTATCTCCCTACAGTGTTCTGCTATACGCGTTGGTCTGTGCTCATGTGGACTATTGGTTCCACTTTCGTTTTCCTGGAGCTGCATGGTATGGGAGATAATCCGAAACCACATCGCCTCATGCAGTATAGGATACTATTTTATTTATATAATATTTGATAATATTCGAGGTACCGTCGTTTACGAGACTTTTGTAAACATATAGTTGTGTCTCTACAACAAGAATATTCTCTGAAATAATTTCATTAGAAATGAAAGGCTTCGAACGTGAATGTTGCTTATGTCCTATTAAAAGAGAATCGGTTTTTTTTTATCGAAATGTTGTAACTAATAAGTATTTTGATTTGAACTGCCATTCGAGTGTTTGCATTTACGTCATTGTATTAACCAAAAATTAGTCAACGTCAGTCAGCTCAGCAGCTTCTCTCTTAGATATGGAAGGAAGTTCTATCACTTAAATTTACGTCATTACTGGAAAAGTCATGTCGGCCTCGCAGGATCTTATGCTCGATGTGGAAGGAAGTTCTATAACCTAAGCCGTGCCATAATGAGTGTAATGACTACAGCGGGCGAGCGACGAGCAACGAGCGGCGTCACACTGGTCTAGATATAGGCATCGCAAATATCCGTGAGTCAGCCTCGTGCCTGCGCCTGCGCCGCCTGCGCCTGCGCCCTGTCGCCGCTCGCCAAACACAGCCGATGCTGTTTGCTGACACGCTTATGGGTGACATGCGCCGGTACGGGGAATACCTTATGACGATACATTTGAAGACAACACGCTAGAAAACTAAATTAAATATGTACAAACAAAAGAAGGTAATACACGAAATGGGCAGACGAACTGGAAAAAGGTTGGAAGACGAGGGTCGCACAAGACCGGTTTGTATGGAATGGCAAACTGCGTTATAGGTCTTGGTCCTGTAGTTTTCTTCTTTCGGTTGAGATAATGTTACAAAATGGTAGCAAAGTCATATAGAAAATACCAGTAGAAACGCCAATTTGGTCTTGAGTCTTATTTTTAAAGGTTCTGCGCGTGTCAAATAAATGTGGGGAAATGTACGATCGGTATCTGTATCACCTTTACACCCTAAGGGCCATATTCCTTTACACTGGTCAACCACCCACCAATTTTATTCTACCAAAACTACCTATAACGTGAAAGCTCTAGATGTGTCCCATCGTTAATTTTTACAGCAACCAGATGTTGGTAACAGTACAATGGCTCCAAACTCGTGAGCTGAGTAAAGGCACTCCTCTTTCCCCACATCAGAACCAGAAGAGTTCTTCAGCACCAGGTGGTGAAACGGTATCTGCAGCAGATTGTCACTTATTTATTTACAAACATTCTGTATCAGTCAGCCCCGATAGTCCTCTTCTGTATCTGCCTCGTCCTTAACTGTTAGTAGCGTGATACAATATCTATGACGAGATTGCTTATCCGCGGCCAGACCCGGGGTGGCCAGATACTAGTCTATCTGAATTGCTGCTAATAAGTGTTTCTGTTCTATAAAATAAGACTAAACAGTAGCTATATGATGAAAATCTATGAAAGCTTCGCTTTTAGTGCTAACTATCATGATGTGAATGTTAAGTTGTTTTTATTCGGCAGGGATGATAAAACGTTTATTGATTTATGCTTTTCAGATCTGATTTGCAGAAGAAAATGTTCTTTTGTGGTCTCCTTCAATGTTAATAAAGTTTCTATCAATGAGGAAATACCATGAGAGAACCCTGTGCACACGCATCTCAGTCCACATCACTGACAACTGAGCTACGGAGCCAGTCTACCTATATGCCCAAGCAGTTCAGCTCTCGTCCTGGGCGTCACGTGTCCACCACTATCAGCACTCGAGGCACGCACACAGGCGCACCCACACGCACACAGACGCGACGTGAATCATTGCTCAATCGATGAGGACGTGACTGCCCTTCAATGCCTGCGTTCTATGCTTCAAATACCTACATAGGTATTTTGCTAAATCATTCAGAATGTTTTGGTACCTTCTTTTCGTTTCGTTCTTTTCATTTGAAGCCATTGAATGTAGTGCATTCAGAGATGCTTACTAGAATGAAAATCTTCATCAATACTTATATCTTTAAAACTATCCAATGGATTTTGATCCGTTTTTTTTTCAAAGATAGAGTGGATCATGAGGAAGGTTTATGTGTATCATTCATGCACAACATAGTAATAGGTAAGGCGGTACGAAGTTCGCCGGGTCAACTAATTTAAAATAAAGTCCCTTTCCGCGTCTGTCCCTATGTATGCCTTATATCTTTAAAACTAGGCAATGGATTCTGATGCGGTTTTTTTTAATAGATAGAGTGATTGAAGAGGCAGGTTTATATGTATAATATATGCACAAAAGAGTCATAGTTAAGGCGGTACGAAGTTCGCCGGGTCGACTAGTACTATAAAAAAATGTATCGTGGTTCGTTAGTCTCGCCAAAACTCGAGAACGACCGGGCCGATTTACTTAATTTTAGTTTTGAAGTGTATTTTGTAGTCCAGGGAAGGTTTAAAAGGTGAGAAAATATTGAAAAGTTGCGAGAAAGACGGAAAAACAACAATTTAATTTTCCCATACAAACCGTTACATAGTAAACTTCGCGATTTGTCGTTTGACTTAACTGTCGTTTCAGCCAGTTTAAAACCAAACAACGTCTGTCGGGTCAACTATAGTAGATAATGATTGCAACAACACCCAGACCTGAAAACATCAACATTTTGATGATGGCCATAGCAATTGAAATGAGCACGCAAGAGTTACATTAGGCTTCTTTTGAAAATTTAACATTGTGGGATAAAGTGATCTTCATATTACTAGTGAGTGAGAGTAATTCTGCTAAGAGAATGAGTAATGTATGGTTGTATAGTGCGCGTGCGCCAATGCTCCAGCGTCCGAGGCTCTCAAGACTGTCAGCTGTCAGGGACTGTCACTTGGCAACCTGTCGATCTGTCGCGATACTCGCGATATCTGCAGATAACATCATCCGCGCCTCTCCGCGCAAACATGTCGAGTTTCCTTATTCAGTACTAGAGGCTGCCTCGCGGTTTTGTCCCGCGTAGATTTCTCATAAACACAAAAATCCCGTTTTTTTCCGTTCCCGTGAGAATTTCGGGAAATCCCTTCTTAGTGCTCACCTAAACTCCCCAAGGAACCCACGTGTCAATTTTCTGCTTTCCACGCCCAGTAGTTTTGGCTTGGCGTTGCTGTCAGTCAGTCAGTCAGTGAGTAACGGAAGAGTTTTATATATATTGGTTTTTGATAGACGATCAATAATCACACTTGAAGGCAACAGGTACCGTGGCTTCGGTGCTATCAGTAATTGCTTGCCAAATGTCGATAACAGCGGCGGCGGTGGCGGCGGTGGCGGCGGTGGCGGCGGCGGTGGCGGCGGCGGCGGCGGTGGCGGCGGCGGCGGCGGCGGTGATCCGGGCGCGGCTGAAACATCGCTTCAGCAATAACGAATGATAAGATCGATAAAGAACATTTTTGTTTCATTTTAAGGCGGACATTCGACCTTCGATTCTTGCTAAAGAAGTGTGTAACCGTTGTGCTTTTTATGAAAATTCATAGTTACAATCTCTAGAGTAACGTTGCGCGTTTTTTCCCTAAATAAGTATTTGCTTCTTAGACTTGCTTGTATTTTTATCCTGGATTACCATGTTTTATTTATAAATCCTCTATTATTATGAATGAACCTCTCCACAACATTATAAGTCAAAAAATATTAAAAACGGATGAGTAATTCAAACGAGTACGTATACCTCTTACAAGACAAACTTAAAAAGTTTACTTCTTTATTACATTAGTAATACATTTATTTATTTATTACGTACCTAAGTGCGTGCAATTAGTATTAAATTTTATAAAACAAACTAATAAAGGCTGCCTGCTTTTTTGCTATAGTTAAGTAATCAAAAGGGTTTTTTCAGTTGCCGTTAAATTCTCACAGTGCACGCCTACGACCTCATGGTATTCCTCATTTTAAATTGAAGATCCCTCCTAGAATTTGTTTGGGAATTCAATGAGCATTTGATTCTAGTCACATTTGATATTGGTTTAAGACCAATTGAATTTGTATCTGTGTACATACGGTTTAAGTTAGTTGACCAGAAAAAATAGTTTTTCACGATAAGGTCAAGTAAGGTCGCCGTTGCATGCAAATTCAAATGTTTTACTTTTTTTACCCTGATAATTTACCTACTTACTTTTGCATCTTGCTTTGTGTGTAAAAAAGTGTTTTTTCTTTACTTTACTTTACCTAACTCCTTACTGAGCGAATCGGGCTAGAGTTAAGAATGGAGTTAGGCTAAAAGTTCGAGTAGTTTTGTTTACCAGTATTTATTTTAAACAGCGGTTTGTATATTAAAAAATGTTAGGAGGACGTTATAATAAAATATGGTTGTGCCGTGTGAGCGGGGTGGTGACGTGCACCTTTGCCGCTCCCCTCCGATGCACATTTTTATTCCAACTCATCCCTTTTATTATTAATCTGAACTTTCTAGGGTTAAAAGAAATACGAGGGTGAGCACTGAGCAACCCCTATTTATATTGGTTTAGATTAGCTATACATATTTATATACTTAAACTTGTGGTACGGCTGTTTTAACAAATATGTAGAGATAGGCACATTTCTTTCAAAATAAATAAGGCAAGCACCCTAGAATCAATAGTTGTCATAAAATAACTCACTCAAGATTATTATCACGTCTGCCTAGGACAAGATTTTTTACGTGTTGTATTGTTAATGTTTTGATAGATCTTAAGACCAACCCTTCTGGTCCACCAAAATCCTAATGCGGTGCTGATCCTCTCGATCCAGGTCTGGGTATCTAAGTATTGCTGTTCAAAATGAAATTGAGAATGTGTATAATTAGGTCTACACAAGAGATTAAGCTGTAAACCCGCAATGTATACCTATAATAATAAATAATAATAACACATCACACTCAGAGCCCCTAACTAGGAAGAACCTGTATCTAGGGTGCCCGAAACACATACAGAGACGAACATCACACCCAGACCGAAAACAAACATCGATATTCATCATATCAATATTCGCCCCGCCCGGGAATCGAACCCGGGTACACTCGCTTCTCAGTCCACATCACTGCCAACTGAGCTACGGAGCAGTCAAACTTATCACAATGCATGTCAAAATGTTTCTAATTCTTATTTTCATTGTGAACGGCAACAGCCCAACTGGCTAATGGTGTCTTGAGCACCCTAACACTATCAGCCGCGGCGGAGCATCGACCCGCGCACTATCACCTGCAAGATATGCAAAACGTTATCTGCTTTATCTTAACTAGTTGCTAATGTGCTATCTTAGAGTTTTGATAATCGAGCCTGCGATAAACAGCTGTTCTATGAGGTAGTGCAGGTTGCGCCGCCGTCGCCGCCACGTCTGCCGGGCCCAGGGTTAAGAGTTGTATCTTGTGCTACCAGTGTGTTCGTAGGAGAGGATACCCTAGAAAAACCTGGCGTCGCACAGTTGACCAACAAGCTAAGCTGCCTCCCTCGCCTCAACTGGAATGATCTGGAGCAGAAGGAGATGATAGACCGGTCCTACGATAGAGTTTAAACGATTATCGCTGCTGCAGATAAACAACTAAGTTTTCGTCAGCAGCTATTGTTGTAGCCCTAGTTTATAAGTTTTGTTTTGAGAAAAAAAAAAAAAAGTTCAAGCCCTATATCCCTGATAATTAAAGAAGAAGAATCTGCAAGTGTACTGAGAATTTGTTAGAGTTCCGACAATGGAAGCCGCTCTGGTGTGCAATAATATCAAGATGCAGACATTGTGTCAGTTTCTTATATTTAACTTCAATAACTAAACCTGGGATTCCTTAAAATATTTTAGCAAAATCTTATTTATGTAGGAAGGTATTTATTTCCTTTTTGACGACAGTGATCGACAGATCTTAAGATTATATTCGGTATTTTATGATACCTCAGTACGTTGGTCTACAAGAATGTTTTGCAATCGCGTCACCAAAATGCTGAAAACTTTCCAGTTCTTGAAACTAGTGATTCAGCGACCGAGCGAGGCATGACATGGCGTACAGTTATTACAGCTTCAAGTGCCCTAGCCCTGAGGCATTTACACAAAGTGAATTGTTAACCAAATAAGTATTACTTTATAAAATTACAAGTGTATCTTAAACAGCAAAGTAGAAAGACAGGCCAGAACCTCCGCATCATTGAGCTGGAGGAATCTAAACATCCTGCCCAGCAACATTCGCCGTGTGAACTATATAAATAGGACGGGGCTCTGATAAGGAGCCTTCCCGAGGTTTGATTCGAGGGCTCAGCTCGCGGCTGTTTGCTGGATGCTCGGCGTGATAGCGGCGACGACGAGGGGACGCGGGGAGCGCCTGATAACGCGCTCGGCAAACATGGCGCCGAGCGATGACTCGGCAAATATTTGTAGGAACCATGCAGGCCTGGCACGTCCCCCCGCTCCTCCCGTGATAGCGAGTATCTAATTATCTAGATAGAGAACAGAGATTCGATTACGAGGAGCTGGTATCTCATTACGGGGCGATAGCTTGCGGCAGATAAACTATATCAGGATAGTTAACGTATCTCGTCCTGGGGCTTTGTAGAGTTGCGGCGGCTGCGCGGGCACAGCGTGTGTTATGTTAACCAAAATTTCGTCAGTTAAGTCTATGGTGCTACGGTCATGCTGGGCGCGCTCGATTAGATCTTATCATCAGTTTTTTCGCCCAATATTTTCCGTGAAAAGCCAATAAAGTGAGTGTGACGGGCGCGCGGGGAGCGGCGGCGGTGGTGACGCAGAGCGGCCATCTTGTTTCAGTGCCGCCCGCGCCCCCGCCCCGCGCTCCTCCCCCGCCCGCCTTGACCCGGATACTGAAGGATGGCCTGCAACAGTGACCAGCGACTAAAGCGACAGTTTTGTGTTATTTACTTACCTACTGTAAAATGTTATGGAAACGTGGCCCATTTTCTCATGATGGCAATAAAAACTTAGAAGTTGAATTTAATTTATGATTAGGTATTTTTTTCTTAGACTTAGGCTAATGAAGTGTTCCTCAATGATGTAGTTAGGTATCTTTTCATTCGAAACACTAGGAATCAAAGCTCAATGTGCAGAGTGTCTCCGGCCCCTACTTATATACTACTAGTCGACCCAGCGAACTTCGTACCGTCTAACCTATTACTATTTTGTGCATGTATTATACTTATAAACCTTCCTCTTGAATCACTCTATCTATTAAAAAAAACCGCGTCAAAATCGGTTGCGTAGTTTTAAAGATTAAAGCATACATAAGGACAGACGCGGAAAGCGACTTTATTTTATACTATGCATTGATTAGGTAACTCTTAGTTGCGAGTTTGGAAAGTTAGGTATATTTTGAAAATGAGGCAACTATCCTTACTATTTATGTTTTTGTTTATCCCACTGTGGCATTTATCCAGGTTTAACCCTAACAAAGGCTACTACAATGGTTAAACGGGATTTCCGCTCTTAATTAATGTAAATAGTTCAAAAAAATTAAAAACACGTCGTAAAAAAACACAAAAAAAATGGGACTGCTCCATGGCTCAGTTGGTAATGATGTGGACTGTGACGCTTCCGCGTCACCGCGAACCGGGTTCGCGATGTATCAAAACATTTTATTATTAATATATATGTTTTTATTTTATTTCGCAACTGCATTTTGTTATTCTAAGTAAATTGTGATCAAGCCGAAAAACAAATCGTCCTCATTTTAAATCTCGGCAAAGCACATAGAAAAGAAAGCTAATTTCGCAAAATCCGGCCAAACTGAAAGGATTTCTACGACTGAAAAAGCTCATGAATGTCTGCTACAATAATTTTAATTTCTTTAGTTTTTTACCCTAGGCTCTGTTCCGCTAAGAATAATAGTTGTAAGTGTCTATAGGACGATCACTTGAGAAATCAATTCTATTCTATGAAATGAAACAATCACGTATAATTTTACATTAAAGTTTTAATAAGTGTACTCTTCGTTGCTGTATAATATTTACAAAAATATGTAAGTATACTTATTAAAGAACGCAGTCGCTAACGATTAACAACATCACATAGTAACTCTTATAGCTAGGCGCTATATAATATAACATTACCTTAAATATGTATATAGCTGTATATCAAATATAAAAGAATTCATTTATTACCTAATAAAATTTAGGTTCCGAAAGTCGTTTACAATAATCTATCTCTAGAGGAACACAAATATAATGTAACTAGAGGCTGCCCCGCGGTATCACCCGCGCAGATTTCTCTTAAACACAAAAATCCCGTTTTCTCCCGTTCCCATGGGAATTTCGGGAAATCCTTTCTTAGTGCTCACCTACACTCCCTAAGGAACCTACATGCAAAATTTCAGCCCGCTACGCCCAGTAGTTTCGGCTCTGCGTTGTCTGTCAGTCAGTCAGTCAGTCAGTCAGTCAGTCAGTCAGTCAGTCAGTAACGGAAGAGTTTTATATATATTGATAACACAATTAAAATTCATTAGTTCGCTTATTTATTGTGCTTTTTCTTATTATTCAATTATGCGTTTCCTATTAACAATTTATTATTTTGAACTTCACTTCTCTCTCTGACCTTACACTACCTAAGACCTATAAATTCGTTCTTTTGAGCGTCAGTTGTTTAAGATTCTTTATGAGAGTTCGCACTTGCATTAACCTCCTAAGTTGTGATTTAAAATTCTTTTCTAAAATTTTTTTTTGTTGTTATGGTATCTACTTAGTGTGGTTTGGAATGTATGTTCAAGTCATGGAGTTTCAACACTACTTTATTATTATAATTTTTTAATATTAACACAACACTCCTATCCGCTACCCTCCCCCCCTCCCTCCGCCTACAGGAGCGCTTTGGCCGCGGCTTTGGTAATGAACAGTGAGAAAAGCTCCCAGGAACAACCACCAGCCTACTTACTCACTAAATATTATTTTATTACTAAATATAACTGTCTATTGTACTTGATCATATAACAATAATTTAAAATATAATTTTTTGGTACAACTATGGAGATATACCTTACGTTTAATTAGAAAACAATTACATAATCTAATATTACTAACAAAATAAACAAAATGACAAATTGTAGCAGACTGCAGTGATGTCAGTGTACCTAGATGAGATTCATAACAGAGGTGATGTACCGTAGTAGTGTGTACTGTAGTGTGTGCTGTTAGTGTGTGTATGTGTCTGTGTGTGTGTCTGGTGCGATCTGCCGCTCGCGTCCTACCCTAGCATACCTAGTTCTAACAGCGTCTAAGTGACTGGAGCCTCAGAGCCGGCCTCCCTCCTCCCGGCCGCTAACTTATTATTTGGTCCACTAGCTGCGACTGTTGATGTCCTAATTACAAAGAGTTAAATTAAAGTGAGATTCTCTCGGCGAGGCGAGTGGGGGGCGCTCAGCTGCCCAGCGAGACGACGGTGGGGCGGTCGAGGCGCGCGGGCTCGGGCGGCGGCCGGCGCTCCTCCTCGTACAGCCCGCCCAGCCCGGGCAGCCCGCCGCCCAGCCCGGACAACCCGGGCAGCCCGCCGTGTTGCGCGTGCGCCGGTGGCGGCTCCTCCGTCTTCATCTGCGAGTAGTACCAGTCTAGAGCCACTCCCCCCGCCGCCCCCGCGCCGTTCCCCCCGCCCGTCGTCGCGCCCCGAGCGGACTCGACGTGCGATAGCACTGAAAGTTATAAATAGTATAGTTTAAATTTGGGTGTAATTAAAATCATGTTGGAAAAGAATATTATAATTCATAGTGCAGACTACGAACGAATATTTATCGATATTATATTCTGTTATTTGTAATTAAGTAGTGTAGTACTCACTCATGTTTTCTAATTTGATGGGCTTCTTAACGTCGCGCATCTTGTGCACGCCGCCGTGCGCGCCCGTCTTCGGTTTTCGCTTGCGCGTCTGTAAATGAAATGTTGGATTTGTAAATTGTTTTAAAAATATATAATTAATCATTTTTGAATGGTTGCCCTAGTAATGACTCCACGACACGTTTATTTATAATTTCAGCTGGGAAATGTTTTAATTGACACCAAATATGCAAGTTCATTATCGTATTCGTTTTTCACAAGGTAACAGGAGCCAATTTAAAAAAAAAGTATTTCCAATATCTTAGCTGAGTGACATCCACTGTTTGTCTGTTTGCATTTGCCATTATCGCCACAATTATTGGCAGGCGGGTCGCAGTATAGCTCTTCAAGTATTTCAACGAAGGACGCTGCTCCCAGTATGTTGTTTTGTGTGTTCCCTTAGTTGATTTTTACAATTCCTATGGGAAGAGATTGGGGTATTGTGTGTGTTCTATGATGCCACTACACGGAAAAGGGTAACTGTTATTATCCTTTTCAAGCAACAACATTTTAGGTATAGTGAGACCGAGAGTGTAACGACCTGTATGCAGTCCTTCTTCATGGTGGGCGGTCGGTTGATGTTGTGCAGCTTGTAGTAGAGCCCGCAGGCGTTGCAGACGGTCTCGCCCTGCGCGTTGCGCCGCCACAGCGACGTCGTGCCCGTGCGGCAGTTCGAGCACAGCATGCCGGGCCGCTTGGCTCCCATCTGTGCGCGGGAGGTGAGCTTTAGCATCATTCCTTGTCTGACTCTATACATACTGATTTTGCTTCTTTCATTTTTTTTTTAATTTGAATAGTAAATTGCATGCAATGCGCAAACACAGATTTAAGGGGATACTTTGGTTTAACAATAAAAATAAATATTTGATAAAATAAGCAGAAATTGAATCAATTTTAAATTTTAAAGCTCTTTGAAGTTCCATAGCAAGCGTCAAGTGGCATGTGGAATCAAAATACAAGTTATAGCCAAGCACCATGATATGACTGCGGCGTCGAGGGCTGGAGAGCAAGTCGTTAAGATATAACTCAGAACTGCGGCATCGTTCCTCCCCAGCACTCGACACACACAACAAACTTTTTAGTCATGGAAGTTAGATGAAAAGCATCCAAATTATGGTCAATGATTCGGTTAGAAGTGTTAGTATTCTGTCTAATATAGAGGATGTATAGGATGGTGGTTCAGGGGGGAGCGGGAGTCGGCGTCACGTACCCCTTTCTTCTGCTTGTAGTCGATGGAGTTCGTAGGCGCACAGGAGAGGGGCGCGAGGGGCGCGGACGGCAGGGGGTGGGGCGACGCGACGCCGTTATAGTAGAGACCCTTGTAGTAGTCCGCGCCCGGCGCCGTCTCCGCCGCCACTGCAACCAACAACAACTTTACTGTAGACGGGCCGGGCGCGGGCCGGGGGAAGGGAGGGTGGTGACCGGGGGCGGGGGGAGGTGGCTACACTAGTGAGTGAGAGCGTACGTCGTGCGCGGGCGGCGCGGCGGGCGCGGGGTGGCGCTGACGTACCAGCCGCCGCGGCTGCTTGAGCGGCCGGTTCATGCCGTTCATCTTGGTGTAGAGGCCGCAGGCGTTGCAGAGGTAGTGGCCGGTGCCGTCGCGGCGCCACAGCGGCGTGTGCACGGCGCCGCAGTTGACGCACTCGCGGCCCTCCGAGAACACCTCCAGCTCGGGCACCTCCACTGCGCGGCACACGGCACGTTACTTACAGACGGGTGGGGGGAGGTTAGCAGGGGGAGGGGGGAGATACACGCGTCGGCATTCCGCGAAGAAGCGGCGTGACCCTGACACTGGGCGCAGTAAGCACGTCTGCACGTGACACAGCTGATACCTACTGCGATTCATTATTGTCATACTTCTAAATGTGGGTTCTTACGCGTACGGACTACAGACAGACACAGACGAAGTTTATACAATGTACTTACATGATATATCGATCGTAAAGATTGAAAATCTAACGCCTTCGCAAAGCCAATATCAGTAAGTATTTAGTAGCTACCTGCCCAAATCAAGCCTAAGTTAGTATGTAGTAAGTACAACTACGTTGCTGTCACTTTCGGGAAATGGTTCAAAGTAAATAGACAGATAAATGAATAAGCTCCACATAAACTACCACACGTTTTCAATTTTTAAATTATATTTGTGTATCAAATGGTAGGTCAACTTACTTCTATGAACAGGTTACTTTATTAGTACTGAGAACTAAATGAACCTAAACTTTGCTCTCGAGCGTCGACTAGCAACGTGAAACGAGTGCCGCAGTAATAACAATAATAACAGGCGCATAAAGCACATTGTTTAGCCGCGAGCTGGCGGCGGCGGCGGCGGCGGCGTCGGCGGCGGCGGCGGCGGCGGCGACAGCGGCGGCCGGAAGTCGCGCGGCCGCGGGGCCCGGGCTGTAGGCTAGTACTGTTGAACCAACTGCCAACTAATATTATAATGATTCTGACACTAAGATCAGAGAGTAGGTCTGCGGGGAGTGTGGGTGCTCCGTGGAGCGCGGCTCGGGTTGCGGTGTCCGCGACCACCCGACCCGCGCGCGCCCGTTAGACGTCATTAGCTATGACGAGACTACTTTATGCTCCTAAACGATTTTGTTATGTCTCTGTATAACTCGTCATGTCCATTTGACACTGATTATTAGGATGTACTACATTTAATGTTCAAGACAGAAACCAGCGGAGAGCCCCCCGACCGCGGAATGCCGCGCGGACCTCGTCAACTATAAATCATTAAAGGAAATCTCGGAAACACCGCGGACCGTGCTGATTGACAAATTAATTAATTAAGTAATTATTAAACCGATTAGAATGAGCGCGATGTCGATTGCGTGGTCATTGCACAAGACGAAAGAGTTAAATTTTATCGTTTTTATACCGTTTATTAATTTTTTGTAAACACATTTACTTCACCACGAGACTAATTAGTCAAACAGAAGAAGCTAGTTATTTAATATTTAACGGCTCTACCACAAAAAGAGCTAAACCTGGTTGAAATCACTAGACTAGGTTTAAATCACTAATTCGTCATACAAATTTGCGATTTAGCGCAGTCTAACTTTTTTTGTGGTAAGCGGGTAAGTGTTTCGTAGTGAAGATTAATAAAAACTAGTGGAAGTAGAAAAGGGGGAGGGAGACCTTTACCCAGTAGTAGGAAATAATCATTTTAATAAAAAATATATATAATTGTAGGTAAGTATAGCGTAATTAAAGTTTAAACTAACATTTTATTGGACCAGCAATTAATATTAGAGAAGGAATTATATTTCACTGAAGAGTGACTGCACACCAAGACCTGCTAGTGCTACGATTATTGTTATTGACTAACTAGTAGTACCTACTATAGGGTTCGTGAAGCGCGCAGTGACGGCGTGACGTCAGGCTACAGCTATTCCACTAATGACCGCAATGGAGACGCTTTTTGTCACATTTGAAAAACGGCCTGATTTATGGGACCTAACTCACGGGATGCAGATAATATGACCATTTCGGAGATAGCGAAATGTCAACAAAGTATCAAAATAAAGATATCCCTTTCTATTGTTTAGTCGAGGGCAGCTGGGGGGGCGCTCAGGGCGGCGGGGGGTCCGGACCGGAGTGTCCACGGACACGCGGTGTTTGCGCGGCACGTGCCTTATCCGATACCATTTACGGAACGCCATTTAAATGCCTTTTAAAAGCGTACAACAAAATTTAAAAGGGCAACGTTTTTTGTCTATCCTTCGCAAACACGCGGCGACGCGAGGACTGAACTATCAAGACATTTTTAAATGGTCTATAATATAAGTATTCTGAAAAAGTGAAGTCGTTAATGTCTGCAAGGTGATGGTGGACTCAGCCCCGAGTCCTCGCTCCGGCGCGCCCATAAACATTTAATAGCCGCAGCTCGCGCCCCGCAACACTTGACGCGAGTAGTTTTACATGTAAAAAAGTGATATTCCCACATTGAAACTGCCAAATTTTACACTTTAGATTCCGTAACCGTCGTAAATGTAGTAATATACCGGGACATCAATATTTATTACTCAAAAAATATAACTTTTAGAAATGACTTGTGAGTCTTTTTAGGTCAGAGGTTATCATGGCCTTCCCCCCTCCGCGCCCTTACCGAGTCCGGCTCCGGGTAAAAAAAAACAACGTTGAACTGTGACCGGCACACAGACTCAGAGACGTGTACGAACAGCACACACACACAGCTGCCTGGTCTAAATAAAGATTCACTAAAACAAATATAATTAACTGGCCGCGCTTATCAGTAATAAGTATTATTGTCATAATAAAGTATAACAGTGTTACTGCACGGTGCCCGCCCTTCCCCCTCACCCCCTCACCGCCGCCTGCCTGTACCTAGTTTATTTGCTTGTTACGGCCTTAAAAGTAAGTACCTACTTTTTTTATGAGACGGTCCTTACTCGATCCTTCCCGCAAAGAATCATCGCCTTATATTTTTAAACAGGATTTTTAAAGAGAGCAAATATAATTTTATAAGTAGATTCAACTATAGATTGTATTCAACTATCTATATATATAAAACTCTTCCGTTACTGACTGACTGACTGACTGATTGACTGACTGACAGACAACGCAGAGCCGAAACTACTGGGCGTAGCGGGCTGAAATTTTGCATGTAGGTTCCTTAGGGAGTGTAGGTGAGCTGAGCACTAAGAAGGGATTTCCTGAAATTCCCACGGGAACGGGACAAAACGGGAATTTTGTGTTTATGAGAAATCTGCGCGGGAAAAACCGCGGGACAGCCTCTAGTAGATTGTATAAAACAAAACTATTCTGAAGAAAAACATATATGTAGGTAGGTAAGTAGTTATAAGATATATAAGACATGACATGTCTTACATTGTAATAGTATAAGAGAGTATACTGACTTGCGGAGAGGCTGGCGGAGGCGGAGAGCTGCTGGCGCCGCTCCAGGTGCCACGGCTCCTGCAACACACCCGGGGAATTTTGAAACTAGGTACTCAGAAATAGTGCCCTCTTTGTAGTATCTACATCAAATGCATGGATCAAATTAAATAAAAAATCTAACACACACGCAACGCAACACACGATGGTGATCACATTTGAATGTCGTCGATTTGTTAAGCCAACAAAACCAAAAAGGCTTATCAAGAAAATCTTCCGGGTTCGATTCCCGGGCGGGGCGAATATTGATATGATGAATATCGATGTCTGTTTGTGATGTTCGTCTCTGTGTGTGTTTCGGGCACCCTAGATACAGGTTCTTCCTAGTTAGGAGATCTGAGTGTGATGTGATATTATTATTATTATCTTTGATATCTTCATTCAAAAACAGCACAAAATGGTCAAAAATAAAAAGTAAGTACATTGTATTAATGTACCAAAGACCCCTCAGCGATAAGGCCGCCGATTGCAAAAAACGTTAAGTTGATTGATTGCAATTAAGTTTCTATCTATAATGAGTCACACTCATACTATAATTTGAACGTCTATCGTACCTGATGCGCGTACGTTGAAGGCAGCGCGGGCGCAGCGTACGCCTGCGCACGCGTCGCGAACGCCGCCACGCTGCTGTTGAAGCGCGTGAACGCGGGTAGGGCGCCCCCTCCCCCTCCTCCTCCCCCTCCGCCGCCCGACGAGCCGGGGGAGCCCTCCCCCCCGTAGTCCTCCTCCAGCGGGGAGACGCCCGCGTACTGCGGCGACCCGCCTGCAACGTACACGTTAACATCTATCAGCTATACTAGAGTATGCCCTCCGGTTGGCCTGTGCTACGCTCATTAACATTTTACTAAATTGATTGGATTTTAAAAAGAAATATTTTTTTTTTCAACTGGCGATAAAATTGTTTACTTGCATCCAAAAATTTTCACAAGCCATTGCTTCCTTTTGTGCTTAATTGTGTACCTATCAGTTATTATCAAGAAGATCATTTTGTAACAAATGGCTTACATTTTGCAATAGAGTCATTCATTACCCAACGAAGGAACTATCAAAACTACACAACAAAAAACATTGATCATAATATATATGGCTGCGTAAAGCTGCTATACATACAGAGTATCGTGGCTTGTGTTGGCATCAAAAGCGATACCATACAGTCATTATACACCAGCGATTCTCGAAATAGTTGCTTAAGGGTGACTCAGAAGGAAGCAGTTCCAAGTGGTGTAGTGTCTGTAATGTACCAGGAGTGTATGAGTGGTGCGAAGACGTTACCTTGCGGCGAGGCCCAGAGCTGCGGCTGCGCCAGCTCCCCGCTGAAGTATGGCGAGCCGGCCGCGTAGCGCGCGCCGTATACACCGCCGCTGCAACACAAATATTTCACTGATAACATACCTACCATTATATAAAGGGAAAAGAATTGATTGTATGTTTGTTTGCATTAAATAGGCTCAGCATTCATTGTTGGAAAGCAACAGTATCCCCGGGCGACATAGGCTATAGAAAATTCGAACGCAAAGCAATACGACGTTCGCCGCGTCAGCTTGTTGGTAAATAAACAGATACTTGAAACTGGTTCATCATCCCAGCTGCAAGACGACCATCCACTATTGGAAGAGGCCTTCGCAACACAAGGAAAAAGATTTACGGGGCTATTGTTATAATCGCCCAAACGAGATACGGACATTCTATTGGTCGCCGTTTACATAATAGGAGGCGATGGGGTAGTTAGTAGTAAGTACTATTATAAGTATGCCACTATATACTATGTATAAGTAATATCCTAAATGCTAGCTTCAAATTCAAATCGAAATACACGGCGTTG
Organism: Euspilapteryx auroguttella; assembly: GCA_951802225.1. Taxonomy (NCBI): domain Eukaryota; kingdom Metazoa; phylum Arthropoda; class Insecta; order Lepidoptera; family Gracillariidae; genus Euspilapteryx; species Euspilapteryx auroguttella. Next base: position 16,085,405 of record OX637643.1, read on the forward strand.
ACCATTTTGAGTTCTGGTTTTATTTTATTTACCAATCCGTCAATATGTATGGATCGACTGTCTTTTGTATGTGAGTGGCTGTTATTACATAGTATGCTCAGTACGAGGCAATTTAACGTAGAGGATCGTTTACGAAACCCTATACTTTAAAAAAACATGCAACTATTTACTAGCGAGATTCTGCCCACGAGCGAGACCAGCGCTCGCTCGCTATCGTATTACGATACGATCTGTTGAGTGTCAAACGGACATTAATTATAATGTGAGAGAACCAGATGTCAACGAATATGAGAGCGTCCGTCGGACACAAATCGCGACTGTTGCTGTAACTCAATAACATGGACTCAGGGCAGCCCCGAGTACCACGTCACTAGGGCAGCAGGAACTACGCATCAGCTCATGAAGTAAGTAAGTACCCCCATGGCGAGCTCCAGTTCACTCGTACCACCATGTCCTAATGCACTTTCTCCTTGCTGCGGGCGGTAGCGGGGTGGCGGCGGGCGCGGGGAGGGAGGGTAATGGCTTGGAACGTCTCGGAAGCTATTCCTTATCGGTGACCCGCTTGCATGCATTACCGTGCCTTACCGACACGGCCGACTACATTACTTTAAAATGTTACCAACATACCGTTCTATAGGTAGTTGTTATGAGGCACACTCTACTTAGTTTACAGTGTGACACATTTGCAAGACGTGCCGGTGGATCACAACTTGGTTGTTGGTTGCAGCAGGCGACCTTGCGCGTGCGCCGAGAACATCTGAACAAAGACTCTGTTTGCGCGCGGCGTGACTCAGCCGCGCTGAGCCCGGAAGCTGCGCGCGCGCACTCCTCTGCACTGAGTATGAGCATGTTGGGGACATCTCCGATTTGTAATGCTATTATTTATAATTGATACAAACGAGCGATCCTTTGTTTGCGGTAAAATGGGGTGATTTGTCAACAGGCACGTTAGTTTATAGGCGCCTAATATCTAGTGTCAACGGAGCCGAGTCAACAGCGCCGGCGCGGGCGGTGTTTGCCCGCGCGCCTCGGCAAACAAGGGAATGCAATTTCGGTCCGGAAGTGAGCCCGGCCATACCCCCTCCTCCCCCCGGCCCGCGCCGCACCGCCCCGCCCCGCTCCGCCGCTGCCGCGGCAATAAGGAACCGCACGCCCGCATTGTTGCTCTTGCGGAAATGAGAGAAATCGATTTATAGGAGTTATATTCTTTGCGAGCTTTCATCGGCAAGTGCTGCGGCATGATTAGCAAATCCATATAATCGAAGATCTCCTACAAATGTTATCTTAATAAATAATAAATAACACACACATCATAATAACAGAACGCTTAATAAATAATTCGCGCCGCTCGGGCTTAGTTTACTTTCGGCTAATAGCTATAACGAGGGACGACCCTATACTCCGCGCTAAGAGGATCCACAAATAATTCATTTTTAGACACTTAAACCGTCATCACAAAAAAATATAAGAACAAATTTGAAAACGAGCCCGAGGGCCCTTGAGACGTGTAAAACGGCGACAAAAACCCGTGTTGACTCTGCGCCGCAAACAAACAAGCGCCGCCCGGGCCAGGCAGGACTCCTCGTCCTCGTCCGCTACGACACGAGTATGGGAGAGAGTCCAGGTTGCTGGGAACGGGAATCCACGAAATCATTACCTATTTGGTCAACTTTGAACTTCATTAAATTGGCTAGTTGCGCTTTGTCAAACTACTGGGAAACAAATTTTCTTTTGTTTTTTTTGGCGGTCCATTTTTTTTTATTAAAAAGGGAAAGATTTTTTAGGAAATTTAAAACAAAACCCAGGAAAACTTTTTGTCGTTATTTCAACTGTTATTTTTTTATGCAAAGTCAAATTCTTTATTCAATATAGGATACAAGATATCACTTATTGAAAGTTAATTAGACTATACATCTAATCGCTATTGATACCTTATTTGGTAAAGTATCCTATACTGTGAGAGGCGAGGTAGTTCAGGGTGCCCACCAATTGGCTCAGGTAAACAAATGTTTGCCTTGCCTTACTTGATCACTATGGTCCTTTAACTTGTATCAACGATAGAAAAATTCTATCCTCCTACATTGGAAAAGATCCCGAAGAATAGAGTTAAGTATTCGAAAAAATTCTAATTAGTAATTAGTTTAATTTGCAATCCAAATTCAATTCAATAAGATAGGAGACTAAAGTCGTTAAACTCACTAAACAAACAACGGTAATAATAGGCTACTGACGCGCGATAACTTATCATAATAACGCATTTTCTAACGAGTATTAATAACCTGGCGTTAAATCTTCAGTATCAATGACATAACATACATAACCGATATCTCAAAACGTAGTCGGTTCAGCTGAGCGCTGATAACATCGCAACGATAACGTTACGTTTATATTGAAGCGCAGCGTTGATTAAATTGTGCAAGTGAATGACGCGGCGCACAGAATTGTTAGCACGGAGTACTCAAGTACTCCTACCCATCCCATAGCTTCCCAAGCCAGGACGTCACGTCCCGCACCCCGCGTAACACGCCCCATAACTCCTAAATGTTGTTATTCAATCCTCCTCTTGCGAGTGAATGGTGGTAATTGGAGATGAACCTTAAGAACCTCTGCCTGCGTCACTTGACTGCCGTCCAGTATGGGTCCGAGAAATATTATGAACGGCAGGTATGTATCTGAAGATCTCAAAATAACATTAAGTTTTTGAGACTAATCGTATATTTGAAGAACAACAAACTGTTCGAATATCCCAATTTTAAACCAATCGAAACTGTAGGTAAACGAGGCAAGAAAATGTCGCCAAGAAGCTAGTTTTAAACGAAATACAATCCTAACAGCAATGGTAACAGGCAATTACGCTGCATGAGGCTCGAGCTCTCGAGGCACGATGGGAGTAGTTCGCGATTTCTGTTTCGCCATATTATTGTTAGTGCTGGCTTAGTAGGTTAACGGAGTCGTTGCTCGCGCCCGAGCCGCGCCGCGCGCAGGAAGTAGGTATTGCTCATTCGTGGAAATGTACCAGCGTTCAGCAAGCCTGGCTGCGGCGGCGGTGGCGCGGACCGCGGACCAGTTCGTCAACCCGCCGTTTGTAGCTAGTTTGTTTGCAGCGCGAGCACGTGTGTTTATGTTGGGATCTGCGCGGTCAGCGGTCGGGCGCGCGAGGGGACTGCGGGGGTCGTGGCTGCGGGGAGAGGTCATTCATGGAGGTTCTGCTGACGACGTGACGTCACACGAGCCTCGGGTTACACTGACTGACCAACTCACCCACTGCTGCTGCTGCCTCTATAGAAACGACCGAGTTATTGATCTCGATTGTTTTATTCAAATCTCTTTCAATAGTTATAAACCTAACCAAAATTTGAACGCAGATTGAAGCAAATATATTGACTGTGAAAGTTTTTAACTTTAACAAAAAACTGACACACGAGACGCGAGCGACATAAATTGTTTCAAGTGTCTGGTCTGGCGCGGCGCGGCCCTGCTCGACACCAAGTTGACACAAGCCGATCGAACCAAGTGTGAACTGAATAACGATTATGGAGATGATGTTCTTACTTCATCATAAGAGCCTAATGATCGACATAGAGATAAAGACAAAAAAGATGTCACAAAAACAGAAATATTACCAACAAGTAATAATACTGTGTTAAAAATAATAAGGCTTAAAATATTTAGGTGTACTTAGTACTTACTTGACCTTACAAATAATAAGTTACAAATAAACGTTATAAACAATTAACTTAGTGGTTTGACATTATACTTTGGCCCCGCACTAGTGCCTGACATTGAACACCGAAATCGGATCAAATTTTATGCACCTACATGATCAGAAATGATTTTATTTTATTTAATTATTTTAAAAACGAAAAAGAAGTTTAAAAATAAGATATGAATGTATTGCGTATGTTTTCAAGTAAGTGTGTAGGTAGAGAAATGTTGTATGAAATGGAAAAACCTTTTACACAACATCAAATTTGAAAAAAAAAAAACTTTTAAATTTCAAAATGTCTTTTGACTCTTTTTAAAGTTAGGTAATTTTAAACCCTCTTCTTTTGAATTATTGTTTTTATGGGTGCAAATCTATGAGAAAAATATTGATATAGAGACCGATTGACCGACTTCAGAATCTTTACATAAGGGTGTGAATTGTGATGATATAATGTTGAATTTAGGTGAAGCGTGCAGGGATGCACTGAGAAAATTTATTATTATTCTGCAAACCCCAAGAACCGAGAAAATAACTAAAGCGAGGTAAGGTTGCACTAAGAATGGATTGCTAAAAATAATTTGGAAACGGGGTTAAATGGGAATTTTTAAGCAATCAATAATTGATTAATTATTATGTGGTATATTCAATTAATTATTTTAAAGGACGGACTTTTAGTGCTACATTAACAAGAGAATCTAGATAGACGTCATAGATTATTCTCGTTGACGTTAAAATTGTGTGGAAAATTGTGATTATTATTCGATATTTTACCGTTATCCGAACTAGATCTTACTAGGTGATCAAATCGAATAGCGATTAGGAATTTAATGAAATAATCGATCAGCGAGCGGCGACCGCAGCCTCCGCGTCACGCCGCTGCTGCGAACAAAGACGAACTCTCGCGAAGTCGCGACAGATGTTGGGGACTACATAATTAACAAAGACCTACAAGTTTCCGGCCTGAATCCCATGAGAATATCCTGGTCACATTTCAACAAATTAGCACTATTTCTTTACACACCCTACCCGCTGTCGCCTTCAAAGCAGAGGATTTCTTCGGCCTATTATTCCTCAGCACCAGAAAGCCCAAAAAATAAGCACGACGAAAAAAAAGAAAGTATTATCAATCAATATATATAAAACTCTTCCGTTACTGACTGACTGACTGACAGACAACGCAGAGCCAAAACTACTGGGAGTAGCGGGCTGAAATTTCGCATGTAGGTTCCTTAGGGAGTGTAGATGAGCACTAAGAAAGGATTTCCCGAAATTCCCATGGGAACGGGAAAAAACTGGATTTTTGTGTTTATGAAAAATCTGCGCGAGTGAAACCGCGGGACAGCCTCTAGTCATCAATATATATAAAACTCTTCCGTTACTGACTGACTGACTGCATGACAGACAACGCAGAGCCGAAACTACTGGGCGTAGCGGGCTGAAATTTTGCACGTAGGTTCCTTAGGGAGTGTAGGTGAGCACTAAGAAAGGATTTCCCGAAATTCCTATGGGAACGGGAGAAAATGGGATTTTTGTGTTAAGGAGAAATCTGCGCGGGTGTTACCGCGGGGCAGCCTCTAGTTTTTAATAAATTAGTCCTTCATCCTTTGAAAAAAAATGTATATGAAACTTCCAAAGCAAAATATACATTTAATTAATGAATGTGTTTCATGATTTGTAATTTAACATACCATTTGTTTGAAATGTGCAGGCAATGATATTATTGAGTAATTAAAAAAAATTGTTACAAAATAAACATTTGAGTACAAAGTGATAGCGTGAGTTTACAAGTCCAGTAGGCACATCAAATGCAGTTTTTCCATTGTTTATTGGAACGAATCAGATGAAACACGGAGTGTTATTGCTCAAGCGGCGCGCGGACGTGCCGCTGCGGCCGCCCCGCGCGCCCCGCGCACCCCGCGCCCCCGCGCCCCCGCGCCCCCGCGCCCCCGCGCACGCGGCGGACGACGCAACACGTTGCGGAATGCACCCGCTTTACCTCAACTCTACTATACCTCTAGTTCTGTACTCTGCTCACAGTCTGTTTGCTTTAACACTCTTACTATAGTGCTGTTTCCACCCAATAAGACTGACTAACACCTAATCAAACATACTTTGATCAGCCTGAAGTAAGCTGAAAGTGTAGCCGATCAATGATGACGTGGCGTCGATGAGTCGTGCAGGAAACAGCTTCAGTGTCAGTTGAAATAGAATTAAAACTGTTGCACGCGTATGACCAAGAAAAATTTAAAGCCTTTAGCGATAAGGCCGCCCATTTCATGCAAATTCAATGTGTCTGTACTTATTCTTGTAGGTACTTTGTGTGCAATAAAGTGTTTTCTATTCTATTCTATTCTAAAGCATCTCTTGGGGTCCGATGCCAATGACTATGGAAGACTAAAGATTAGGTATAAGATGTTAGTGATGATGAAATCGCAAAGGTTTCTTTAATCCTTCCCTCCACAATCCACACCCGCCACGAGATGAGTTCATTCTTTTTCTATCATAGATAATGGAATCTAATTGGGTTTTCCAGATGTTTAAGAACAAAAACATATAACAACACAAAATTATTGAAATGTCTTTTCATAGCAAAACAATCAGTATAAAGTTTAATAAAAGCCAACAACCAAGTTAAGCTTATGTACTTGCAAGTAATGTAAAACAATGAGAACATAATTTTTCAAAGAAAATGCTTGGAAAATCCAAGAATTTTCTAGTGAGGCGAGCGAGAGACGTTAATGGATGGCGATGTTTGTTCTTGAACGTCAATTAGTAAACGAAACGCGCAGTCCACTGCCGAGCTAACGATGTTTTACCGATTATCGTTTGTAAACAATACAAAGATCGTTCGTGCAGCTGACGACGGGCACACTGCTGCGGCTGACAGGGCAAGGGCTAGGGCTGGAGCCCTGTGGGCTGTATTTAGTTACTGAACTGATTCCAAGGATATCGCGTGATGGTACAGCTAAATAAGATATTAAGATTTTTGTTTTGTTTTGTTACTAACACTATGGACCAAGTTGTTTGAAATAAATAAATAATTATTATTATAAATTAAAGGAAGTTACTGGCTTAGGACGGGACTGGGGACGATTAGGAAAAAAAATCCCAGTTGTCGCCAATGGAAGAGGATTTAGGGTAAGCAGTACAATGATTGGCCCCTTAAGAAAAGTTTTGACTTTGAACATTTCTATGTGCCGAATAAGGTTCAAAATTGAAAAACTGTTAATGTAGGATGGTAGCTCATTTAGCTGAGAATAAGATTAAACCACAGGAATCGTTATTTGCTAGCTTATAAACAACTTTATCAATAAAAATATAAAAATGTAGCGAAAAGTACAGTCATTGGCAGGGTATGTACAAAAATTGGCATACCCTAGTACAATGATTGGCATGACAATCATTGTACTTTGTGGGCATTGGCATGGCCAATCTTTATACTTTCCTAGGCCAATGACTATACTGATCCATTAAATAATTCAATAATGAGGCCCAGACAATTTTTTTTTGAGCTCAAAAACTGAAAGGTACCCTTCATATACCTAAAATCGCACGATTATCTTTCGGAAATAATAATACAAAATAAACAAGACAAAATAAAAAGAACATAATCAAATTGGTGTATTATTTAACTACAAATTTAGTACAATGATTGGCATAGGGAAAAGTATAATGATTGGCATGGCCAATCACACAAAAGTACTTTTGTGTGATTGGCAGGGCCAATCATTGTACAATGATTGGCCCTGCCAAAATCTAGTTCCTCTGATTTTATTAAATAAAAAGATTTAGCATTTTAAACGCAATTGTTGATAAGATTTAATTTAATATTTAAATATAAATAATATTAAAAAGCAAAAAATACAATGATTGGCATAGATGCCAATCAACTGATACTTCATACTTACCACAGGTACTAATGTTGGCCTACCTATTTTTGAGGTTAATCTTTAGTGTTTTTCACGAATTATCGTAAATAAACCTGAATTGAAGTGTAATAAACATATATGGAAACATATATTGCAATTTAAACAAGAAGAAAACGAGTAAAACCATTCTAAAAGTTACGTACTTCTTACGATTTTCATAAGAAAACACACTCTCTGTTGTAGTCCAACACAAAGTATTTTTTTAATCAATTGCTAGCTGTTGCATTTAAAAACTATTAATTTCGTTGTAGAGTGTTTTAAATAAAGAAAAATATAAATATTTTTTCATTTCTGGTATATAAATACAACTCTTAATAAATAGATTTTTCATTGAAGGGGCCAATCATTGGAAGGGGGCCAACATTAGTACTGCTTACCTAATTGCAATATATTGGTAATCAATGATAAACAGAATTTGATCGCAGAGTGTCACTTATAACAAAAAAAAATGCTTTAGAATCTATCATCACAATGTGGTAAAGTTATTCTCCTTTCAATGATGTTTGGCGATGTGTTCTCAAAACTGAAACTCTTAGTAAATTGTCATATAAGAACCACAAGAGCAGAACATTACATCCTGTATGAGGGTAAAGTCCAAAAAGCTTCCTTACTACCTTACTAGGTACTGGTCTTTCACTTAACCTTAACAGTACATGACATAATGGATTAAATTGTCTTTTAAGAAACATCATGAGAACAGACGGTATTATGGAGCAATGAGTAAAGCGGTCTAATGCCTGGAGCCATTAGCGAGCGCGGCCGCGCGGCGCCAGCAGTACCAGCAGCGACTATCCTTGATTTTCAGGTTCATTGCAAGGTACAGCGCCCTACGTAATGAATATCGAGAGTTGACAGGATTGTCTGTGGGTGAGCTATGAAAGAATGTTTTCCCAGCAGAGGTTGAATTAAAGCTGAAAATTATGGATAGAAATGAGAGGGTACTCACGCGTCCATGTGATGGTGGTCATCGTGTCGGTAGGGCGGCGGGTGCGCGTAGTGCTCGTAGGGCATCGGGCGGTACTCGTCGCGGCGCTCGGGCTCCGGGGGGCTGCGGTCGGCGCTGCGGCCTCGCAGCAGCAGCCCGTCCGTGGAGCCCTGCAGCCCGGATCCTCCACCCCCCGCACCCGGTCCCGCGCCGCCCACGCCCGGCTTGAAGAGCGCCTCGTCGAGGTGCGCGTAGGCCTGCATGTCGCGCGCGTGTGGCGGCCGCAGCTCCTGGTAGCTGCGCGAGTGGGACGGCGACAGTCCCCCGCCCGCTCCCCCGCACGGGGCGTATCCGTACTCGGCCGGGCTGCCCGCCCCGCGCTCCCCGCCGCCGCCCTCAGCACCCTCTGCCTCCGCGCCGCATTCTGCACACAGACACACGAGTCACACTCTCGTCACTCACACTCGCCCGCGCGCGCTGCGACTGGCCGCCCCTTCCCCGCGCCCCGCCGCACGCCCCGCCCTCGTCGCTACGATCGATCGACCTACAGACTACTGAACTGACTGAATTAAACTCTTTAGAAACCCAGCTCGGTATCATGTCGCTGTAACGTATCGATACATACTGACTGAAAAATATGTTCATTCACATTTTTAATACGGATATTAAATGTATGTACGATTATGATAAAAACAAGTAAATACTTACGTACTTACAAGGTATTGATAGGGGTAATTTTGCGTGGAAACGAAAACTCCCAAAAAAGCAGAGGCGTGTCGTGTAAGTACTAATAAAAATAATGCGTTATTTATTAGAACAAACCTTTTTTAAATAATAGGAAATCAAACAAAATTATTACCTAATGGTCTTTAGTCTGGTCAGTGCAGAAATTTCATTAATTTATTTACTCATTACCGTTACGTTCCAACTTGAGAAAACAAAACAAATCATTAATAGTCTTAACATAATTAGGTATACAATTATATTAAGAGCTCCCAAACCGTTACCTAGGACACGAGTTATAGACGGTAATACTTAGAGGTAAAATTCCTAATTAGATGGATTATACTATAAGTAGGTAATCAATTGCGTTGTTATATTGACATACAACTAACAACATTATTAAAATAGGTATCTAAAGACCTTCAATGTAAACTTTTATCGCAAAGAAATGAAAGACTAATTGGGTTAAAGGGACGGAATAACCTAACGTATGTACTTACTTGATGTGGTCCAGCATCACATACACACATCTCCCTACTTTTCTAAATAAGTATACTATAACATGGCATTCTATAAAGCACGACGCGGAAATTTTCTCAAGTAAAGATTTAACCTAGGATGGACCCTTAGAAAATAATGAATATAAGTACTTAGTTATTTTTAATATCAGAATGAGACCAAATAAAGATAAACTGGTTGTCCTTCATCACATTATAAAAACTGATATGATCAGAGTTATACATGATTAATCAGGGGAACATCAAAAAACTTCTAACTTTATAACTAAGGAACTACATACAACTCAGCATAAGTGAAAACCACCCTACCTTTTGATAAAAACATGAAATACCTTATAGCACACAATACAATAAAGTTGTTTACAAACCACCTCAACCAATCAGAAGAGAGAGCGACGGATGGTTATGGTGAGACGGACGGTACGAGCGTAATTTCAGCTTACCTCTGTAACAGAAGTTGATGTTGACCTCAGCGATGATGGCCTCCAGGTCCCGCGCCTGGCGCGCCCAGGCGGCGCCCGCGCCCTCGTGCAACATGACTCACTCAACACACACGTGCACTCCACTCGGCGTTCCCGCGAGGACTGCTCTCACCGACTGACTGCCTGCCTGCCTGCAGCGACCGCCCTTCCTGTCCTCACCGCGCTCCCCGCTCCATTCAGCCCCATGTTTTTTTTTTCTGGGAGGATCTCCCGCGACCGGTCGCCGCTGCGGTCAGCGCGAGCCCCACCCACCACCGACCAGACATTACATACTTACAGATTGGTCCGTGGGACAACGAGCTTCTCATGTAAATTACCTATGCACTATATTGAATGCTATTCTATGAAACAGAATACCTACTTGGCAAAATTATGCACTAACAAAACGATTACAATTTAAAAACATTTTAAAGTGAATGTGATTGTGCAGACGAAGTATCACGTTCTGTCTGCGCGGTCTGCGCTGGCGAGGTGACATTGTGCAGTCATCAGTTTGTTATGCAACGGACTGCTGACTGTCAAGAGATTTGCTGAGTTGCTGAACGCCAGCTTGCATTCATACAAGTATTATATAAAGTGGTCAAGATCATGACCTTGTAAAACAATAACTATAAACTTTTATTCAACAAAAATAAGTTATATTTTGTGATGAAAAATCATGTAAGCTGTTTTAGATACGGCAAGCGGTGGCAGCGTGACGTCGGCGGCGCAGCAGGTCGCAGCTCAGCTGACGGCGGCGCGGGGCGGCGGCTGAGCGGCGATAGCGGCAGATAAGCGGTATCGCCACGTGGCCGCTATCGCCCGCATCTCCCGACCTACACCACGCCGTCTTCCGCGCCGTGTCGCCTATAATCGCCTCCCGTGACTCAGCCTCCGCTATCGCCTCCTCCGAGGGAAGTCACTCATAGACCAGCTGATGCCACCTATCAGCTCCAACATGCTGACTTGAGAATCGACGTCGTAAGAGGAGATCAAGTCGAGTCCTGCTCGGTAGTCAAGTGAAGAACAAAAGTTTCATGGGAGCCGTTTCAGTGAGCGCATTCCCAGGGTTGAAACATTAGTTTTTAAACCTCTTAATCTTAATCTTTTGTTCGCTAACGACGCGCCATTGTGCCGCGCTCCTTGTTCGTGGTATCAATTAGCGAGCGGTGAGAGTGAGAGTGCAGCTCGCGGCTCGGAGTAAACAAGTTAATTTTCCACGCGGCTGCAGTGCGGACTTGCTTCTAGACGTCCGAGTACGCACGAATCTGACCCACATAATTATATTAATTACGAGCTGTCCCGGCTTACTTCGTTACGCCATAGAATATAAGATACTACAAAAGACTTGGCTCTATAAATTATGTTCTTTTGACTGCCCAGAATGGGCGAATAAAAGTACAAAAAACAACAAACCACTGTCAAAATATGTTAACAATGGAAAATATATTGCACCTTGGGTTACATTGTTTGAGTTTAAGTAAGGATCCCTAATTTTTTTGAAAATCTAATATAGCCTATGACACTCGGGGATAGTGTAGCTTCCTACCAGTGAAAGAATTTTTCAAATCGGTTTAGTATTTCCGGAGCCTATTCGTTACAAACAAACAAACAAACAAATCTTTCCTCTTTATAATATTGGTATAGATGAACTTTACAATTTAACACAAATTTGAGCACCAGCTCTAGCGGCTCCTTGCGAATCATTCGCAGCGGATCTTCCCCGGAATTATTCTCTTCTCAAAGAAAAGGTACCGAGATCTCCGTCTTTTAAATAAGACTTCATCCGAGGTATAGGTACTGTTAGCATGTAGGTACTACCTATGTGTAATGATTAATCTTTGTTCCTCGATCAACAGGTACCATTTGCTATTCATAACTTATCATTTTATGAAAATGGACTTCATCATCTAAACAAACAACAATCACAACGCAAGCAGAGGTTCGTGGAAGTGCGACTGTTTTTGCATCGATCCCGATTAACGAGAGTGATTTATTGGAGGCAATTAATTTGTATTTTTTAATGAACATAAATATTTTGAGAGACCTTAACGACATGACCATAATTCTGTTTTGAATCGTTTTTTTGTAAACTGCAAGTAACTAACTAGAAATGGCTATAAATTAGTTTACGCGGTCATTAATACGTCCTTCGGGAGTGTGCCTGCTAGCGCGCAGCTCACATCACACCCCGACATATTTCTTTAAATATCGTAAAATAAATTATATTATCCGCTAAATTATTTATGACGAGCTGTCCCGGCTTAATTCGTTACGCCATATAGAATATAAGATACTACTAAAGACTTGGCTCAATAGACTATGTTCTTTTGACTGCCCAGAATGGGCGAATAAAAAACAAACAACAACAACAAACCACCTGTCAAAATATGTAAACAACGGAAAAAATATTGCACCTTAGGTTACATTATTTAAGTTTAAGTAAGGATCCCTATTTTTTTGAAAATCTTATATAGCTTATGTCACTTGGGGATAATGTAGCTTCCTACCGGTAAAAGAATTTTTGAAATCGGTTAAATATTTCCGGAGCATATTCGTTACAAACAAACAAACAAACAATCTTTCCTCTTTATAATATTGGTATAGATTTCTAAAAAAAAATATTCGATTAGGATAACTCGGATAACTACATAATATTTATTCTAGGATTTACGGATGTAAGTCAAAGTCAAAGTCAAAGTATTTATTCGTAAACATAGGTACATACAGAGGTTGTTACAATGTCATACTAGAGAGCGCTATGTCCTACCATAAAGGTATACAAATATTTTATAAAATTAAACTAATACTTATACAATATTATTCATGCAGCATGCGTTATTTATATATTTACAATTGTCTAATTATATTTATCTACTTATTGTTGTCTAATAAAAACTCAGTGATCGAATAATATGTCTTATTTAATAGAAAGTCCTTTAAAGATGATTTAAATTTAAAAATATCATGTAATCTTAAAATATTTTCTGGTAGTTTGTTAAAAATTTTAGGAGCCATCCCTAGCATATTCTTATATAAAGCGGTATGATGAAAAGGCATCCCTATTTTATGCGCGTACCTCTCGCTTCTAACTTTGGCAAACATTTTTAAATTTGATTTGACAAACATGCACAATTCGAAGATGTAGAGCGAATAAAATGTATGTATTTTTAGTCTATTAAAATGAGGTTTACATGTGTCTCTGCGGCCCAATCTACGTATTTTGTGGGATTATGTATTTTGTGGGATTAGTGTCGGAGGGTTAAAGTGTCAATAAGTTTTTTTTTTTCAAAGTTCTGCGTACAGTCGTCCCTGCGCGTCCCCTGGGAACTGATAATGACATGCGCGCGCGCAGTCCCGTCACTACTCATACAAAAACTGCTGTTGTGACACTCAGTTTGTTTGTTTGTTTGTCTGTCTGACCATAGCTGCAGATGTCACAGCAGTATACCACACAAGCACATGAGGTTAGTTAACCCTTTTAGTGTTCGGTAAAACGAAGATAATTTAGTTATCTTTGCAGCTAGGTAGATATTAGCCTTAAGCGGTAACTTGGCCGAAAAAAAATTCTGCCCATGGCCGAGTTTATCTCTTTCAAGATTTGATGTAGTTATTACTTTATTTTGATTGTTGCAAAATCCATATTTTTAGAAAAAAAATTGAAGTTTAGATTATAATCTTGCTACACCCTCTAAGGAACCTTTAATCAAAATTTGAAGTTCGTTTATCTCAAGATATTAGTTTGGGCTGTACTTTGATTCTCATTCAGTTACGGAAGCGTAAATTTTACACAATTTAACTTGTCGGAAACCAAATCGCACTTGGCCGGGTTAGTTTTTTTTCCAAGAGAAAGGAAACATGATTGACCACTACAAAAAAATTTGAACATCGGACCCTAATGGTTATACTCATTACTTTGAATTGATATCTAGAGGAAGTGCATGCGCATTGCAAACGACGTCAGTAGTATGTAGGTACTTAAAGTAGGTTGAAATTGATTGCAGATTATAGGTAGGTTATCACCTACAACTCAAATTTTATTTGCTGTGAGACATGGAAGTTCATCAAATTAATCTCCCAAAAACTACAGTTCTTCGGCAATAACCTTCTCCGATCAATGTTAAAAGACACTGGCCAATCCAACTAGGTACGAACCTTGGAGAGTAAAATACAAAACCAAAGAACCATTGCTGTAGGTAATCAATATATATAAAACTCTTCCGTTACTGACTGACTGACAGACAACGCAAAGCCGAAACTACTGGGCGTAGCGGGCTGAAAATTTGCATGTAGGTTCCTTAGGGAGTATAGGTGAGCACTAAGAAGGGAATTCCCGAAATTCCCACTAAAACGGGAAAAAACGTGATTTTTGTGTTTATGAGAAAACTGCGCGAGTGAAACCGCGGGGCAGCCTCTAGTAAGAGATAAAATGGCGATGGATAGGATACGTTTCGTTCGATGGACAGATGACTACATGCCCAGACAAACTCTAAATTGGTATCCAAGACCAGAAAGCGGACTGTCATTAGCCGACATGATTATTATGAAAATAAAGATGAAAAAAAAAGAAGTTCAAACTTAGCTATCTTATATTTAATTACTAGTCGATCCGGCGAACTTCGTACCGCCTAATCTATTAATATCTTGTGCATGTATTATACTTATAAACCTTCCTGTTGAATCACCCTATGTATAAAAAAAAACCGCATCAAAATCCGTTGCATAGTTTTAAAGATTTAAGCATACATAGGGACAGACGCGGGAAGCGACTTTGTTTTATACTATGTATTGAAGAACTTATCCTATACTACTGTGAGAGGCGAGGTGGTTCAGGGGCGCCCATCAAACGGCTCAGACAAACGAATGTGAAATCTCTTCTTCTTCAGTTGGACATACTAGGTTAAATTGGTTTTACAATCTATTGATACCTACCTAAATTTCCGTTCGAGATATTATTATGTTTCTTAAGAGCCAGTTTACAGCGATGCTAGCGCCATTCGCAAAAAAAAATTATCTTAAAAACTAAGGCAAATATCAAAAATGTGGCACTGTATGACACTAGATAATGTAGCCTAGTATTATTAGGGCACTTCTGTATAGCTTTTAGGTTGAAGACCAAATAAATCTACAAAGTGTTGCTAAAAGTGGCCACTTTTGGCAACAATCTATGTTTTTTTTTTGTTCTTTTTACTCAGGACTACTTTGCTGTGCTCAAAAAATACTAGCCTGCATTATCTAGTGTCATACAGTGCCACATTTTTGATATTTGCCTTAGTTTAGGAGATTTTTTTTTTTCGCGAATGGCGCTAGCATCGCTGTAAACTGGCTCTTAAGGGTCTAGTCTTGTTCTTGAGCTAGTAATAAATGCAATTAAATATTAATATTTTTTGTGCTTATCGAAGATGCCGAGAGGTAAGCAGGTTGCGCAGGCGAGGGGACGGGTAGTAGAGGAGGTAGGTCATCTGAGGTAAAGGTAGGTAAAGTCTGATTCACGCACAGCGAGCGACGCGCCTGCGCACTGACGAATCCTCCGCCCATTGTGCGCGCCATTGTCTCTGCGACCGGCACTACGCAACCGAGGGCTGAATGCCACAGATTATCGCTTTCAACTTGTAATTCGAAATGCCTATTTTTTTTGTGAACTTCCATTGCTGATTCATTGGAAAAAGGTGTGCGGATTTCACGTTTTAATTATCTTGTACCAAATTTTACCAGCTGTTACTATGTTATGTTCGTACGATCCACAACAAACTTATTTACCTACTTAATTTAATTAAAAAGTAGTTAACCCCGCGGTATGCATTAGGTAAAATTAATAGCATATGTTGTGTTAGTTCAAGGTGTCAGCTAGGACCGTGCCAAATTTAATTAAAAAAAAAAGAAGTAACAAACATACACACTCACTCAATTCCTGAATTTTGCATTTATAATTACATAGGTATAGTGTGTGTGATGAGATTACTCAAATTGAGGATACGATGACGGACAAAGTATTTTATATTTTTTACTAGAGGCTGCCCCGCGGTTTTTTCCGCGCAGATTTCTCATAAACACAAAAATCCTGTTTTTTTCCCGTTTCCGTGGGAATTTCGGGAAATGCCTTCTTAGTGAGCACTAACCCACCCACACTCACACACGAGGGGGTGAGCACCCACACTCCCCAAGGAACCCACGTGCCAATTTTCAGCTTTCTACGCCTAGTAGTTTCGGCTCTGCGTTGTCTGTCAGTCAGTCAGTCAGTCAGTCAGTAACGGAAGAGTTTTATGTATATTGATTAACATAAGTACCTATTTTTGCCGCAGACGAAGTCGCGGGCACGCACTGCTAGGTAGGATTTTTTTTATAGAACGAGAGTTCTCCAAGTTTACTTGTACAATCCAAATTTTTTTTGGTATTGAAAATAACTAGGTATATAATATACTAACAGGCGATAAACTGCTCTGATTGGGTATATATTTATACTTAGACAGAAACCTTAGTGTCACCTTGTTGCGTCGTTATTGTAAATAACAAGTATTATAGGTAAGTATAGTATAAAGTTGCTTGTTTTAATAATTTGGAGATACCTACTCGATGTTTTTAAAACTTTTTAGTTTAAATTTTCCTGTTTCAGCTCGCCGCGGCGGCGGGGCGGGCGGGGCGCGGGGCGGCGGCGGGGGCAGAGAGTGACCGGACGCGGGCATAATAATAATTAAGTCAGTTTACATTTTAAAAAATCTTCGACATTGGCCGCCTGTAACTTGCCTGTTAATTGAGCTTGTGGAGGCCCCTTCAGGAATAAAGGCGCCCAACGCATATCATCATCTCATCCGAACCACATCAACCAACATATAAAGCAGATGGCTTCTGACATACTACGTCTCAAAGCTGTAGCCAGGCCAACTTCTCTACTATATGAAAACTAACATAATCATACTTGAAACTTTGGGACTGTGTTAAATTAAAAGAGTCCGTCTATCAGGAGAACAGAAAGTGGCAAGATTTCGAAAATTTTAAATTAGTATATTACGACAAAGCACGAGCCTAATGCACCCGCAGCGCGGAGAGGAAGCGGAAGCGGACGTGACGTCACTCACCGCGGCCCGTTCTCGAAAACCAAACACTAACCGAACCGAACTAAAACTACCTACTTATAGGTCGACTTGTATTAAAAAATACGCTTTTCTTGATTATATTTAAAACTAGAAGCTGCCCCGCGGTTTCACACGCGTAGATTTCTCATAAACACTAAAATCCCGTTTTTTCCCATTCCCATGGGAATTTCGGGTAATCCTTTCTTAGTGCTTGCCTACATTCCCTAAGGAACCTACATGCAAATTTTCAGCCCGCTACGCACAGTAGTTTCGGCTCTGCGTTGTCTGTCTGTCAGTCAGACAGTCAGTCAGTCAGTAACGGAAGAGTTTTATATATATTGATATAGAGGTATCGAAAATAAAACACATTCCGAGTACCTATAAAAGCACATGGAGCTTCATACTGATTGATAAGCAAGCACTATGAAATCCCAGTGTATCAGCTTATACTAAAATTAATTGCTGTAAAATCATTACGAAATGAAGAAGAATCATTGGTTAGAGGTGACTCACCTCTAACCAATGATTGATGATGCTCAGAGCTCGTCTGGGGGCGTCTCCTGGCGACTCCATTGTCGGCTTTGCTGATGAGTCTGATCCGCATGAAGCGGCAGGTACAGTCTTGGTCGCGTAGCATAACAGCTGTCGAACTAGTTCCAACAGTATTCTGATATTTGAACTGGTAAGTATGTCCATCTGAAGACAGGTTGATTTCACATTCGTTTGTCTGAGCCGTTTGATGGGCGCCCCTGAACCACCTCGCAATTCTCACAGTATACCCTATCTATACATATAAATATAAGGTACCAACAACAATTACTTTTACTTTACTAACTAGTAAGTAGTCGTAATTTAATTTTAATAAATATGCGATACCTTGTGTCTTAAGTATATTAAATAAATCATTTTCAAAATAAAATTATGAGTATACCGAGGCGAGAAGCGAGCGAGCCCGCGGGTGTGCGGCGGAGAGAGCGCGGGGGGTTCATAAAACAAATATACCAGAGATAGTCATATTTTTAAAGCGCAGGAGTCGGAGGTCAGCCTTATCAGTTGTCCCTCCCCCCTTGCCCCGCAATCCCCCGCAGTCCCCGTCGCCCCGCGCTGAACCTAGCGAGCGATGGGAAGTCGCGTCGCTGATAACACGCACTAAATAACATCCAACATAACTACTCTACTACAACAAGCAATTATCAGATTTGATATTAAAGGCTATCAAGTAAAACAAGTGTTTGCAAACGATTACCGTGGAGCGATAGAGTTATCTGCAGCAGCGAGGATCTGCCAGCGGAGAGATACAGTATCGGAGCTGGCTGACGCCGCGCGGGCTTCCCTCGCGATAGTGCGCCTGCGCCGAGATTAGAACCTCTAGCGCCGCCTTATCTACTCTAATTGATTACAGCATTCGCTCCGGTACCGGTAGCTCCTCAGGAGCTCGCTACTGGAAACTCATGGTTGAAAATTCGCATCAGTCAGAGCTAGAGGGACCTTTGTACTGCACAGTTCCAGCATCATCGTTCATCACATTTAAACTAGTACCTATAATATGGGAGCGGTGGCGGGCGCGGGTCGCCGGGTCGCGCTATCGCTGCCGATAAGGAGTTCCCTCCCCGCGCGCCCCGCGCCGCACCCCGCGGGTACCCGCTGCACCACAAACACATCAAACATTATACTGCCGTTTCCACTGAACCCCAGTTAACTTGTCGACTGTTTCTGTTCGAACTCTAACAGGGAACGATTAAAACTACTGATACAATTAACTTTTGGCAGATCCATTCTAGCACAAATATTCATCTAGCGAAATCGAAAAGGTACAAAAAAAACTTTTTATAAAAAAATTAAACCGCCGAAAAAACTGAAAAGCATTAAATAATAGGGAAACATTTTCTATTAGGCCTTAATTTACTCACTTCTTAAAGTAATTTTGGATTACCAAGAAATTTTAAGTCGGCGCCGCCACACCACACCAGCAAATTCATTATCTATGTAAAGCGCGATGCGCAGCGGCACACGTTTTTCGGTTATTTCTTTGAATTTCAGGTGATTTAGTGATCTTTATTCGTTGATTCTGTTGCGTTATCATACATTAAAAAAAACGCGACGAATTGAGAACCTCCTCCTTTTTGTTTTTTCGTCGGTTAAAGAGGCATACCAGTAAGAAAGTAATAAGAAAAGTCCGCCACACGGCCCAGGGGACAATAAACACCGCATCTCACACATAGCACTCATATCAATAAGATTTATTATTAACTGACCCAGGACCTTTTTTTTCATACTGAACATAAATATAGATTGAAGATAAGATAGGTATAGCTTTTTCCAGAGCTAGAGCTTACTTAGTCGTGTTTTAAACCTTGACAATACCTTTTCTACGTAGACAGGCACACATCCATACTAATATTAAATATTATAAATGCCGAAATAACTCTGTCTGTCTGTATGTCTGTAGGTTAATTACTTTCGCATTTATAATATACCCGCTTTCCCGGCTTACTTCGTTACGCAATAGAATATTAGATATAGATATACAAAAGAGTCTACAAAAGACTTGGCTCTATAGAATATGTTCTTTTGACTGCCCAGAATGGCCGAATAAAAAACAAACAACAACAACAAACCACCTGTCAAAATATGTAAACAACGGAAAAAATATTGCACCTTGGGTTACATTATTTGAGTTTAAGTAAGGATCCCTAATTTTTTTGAAAATCTAATATAGCCTATGACACTCGGGGTTAATGTAACTTCCTACCAGTGAAAGAATTTTTCAAATCGGTTCAGTATTTCTGGAGCCTATTCGTTACAAACAAATAAACAAATCTTTCCTCTTTATAATCATCAATATATATAAAACTCTTCCGTTACTGACTGACTGACTGACTGACAACGCAGAGCCGAAACTACTGGGCGTACAAAGCTAAAATTTGGCACGTGGGTTCCTTGGGGAGTGTAGGTGAGCACTAAGAAGGGATTTCCCGAAATTCCCACGGGAACGGGAAAAAACGGGAATTTTGTGTTTATGAGAAATCTGCGCGGGAAAAACCGCGGGGCAGCCTCTAGTCATACAATATATATAAAACTCTTCCGTTACTGACTGATTGACTGACTGACTGACAGACAACGCAGAGCCGAAACTACTGGGCGTAGCGGGCTGAATTTTTGCATGTAGGTTCCTTAAGGAGTGTAGGTGAGCACTAAGAAAGGATTTCCCGAAATTCCCATGGGAACGGGAAAAAACTGGATTTTTGTGTTTGAGAAATCTGCGCGGGAAAAACCGCGGGGCAGCCTCTAGTATTGGTATAGATTAATTTCCTTTGTACAAGGTGTAGAGATACGTTTAAGGTGCTGATGTAGAAATTAAGAACCCATAGATGGTAGGTATGCGTATTTAAAGTAGGTTAGCTTAATGGTTTGTAAATTGTAAACCATCCCCTTAATATCCTAATTACGAAACGAACGAGAGCAAATAATTGTCCACCATCGACTCTACATTTAAGTATAATGATTTGTTGACAAAGCAAGTTTGTTTTCCGATGCTTAGCGTTCTACTAATTAGCTGATAAACAAATTTAGTTGAAATTTAAGTATTACTGCTATGATCGCTGTGTTTTCTAGAGCAGCGGCTCCACCGGCCGGCGGCGGCGGCTAGTTTGCAGCAAAAAGGGCCTACGCCTGCATGGCGCTCAGTCAATACGACTCACCAATCGAGAGATCATTATGAGAGGGAGAGGATGATCATGAAAAGAATCGAATAAGAAAAACTCACCTTACAACATACGCGATATGACAGGAACTTCAGTCTAGCGAAAACTCCACTTGAGGCGGCGCGAGCTGGTGCTGGCGTCAGCTAGGACCTTATTCTCAGATCTTGGGGCAGCCTGGTGGAAGCTGGAGGCTGCAGACGAAGCTGCAGACGAAGCTGCAGGTGAGTGAGGAGAGTCGCGCGCGCAGCGCACGCCGCCACGCCGCCTACTGCCGCCTGCAGCGCGCCGTATCTAATCAGTGCGCGATAACGTCTGCGTCGGCGCATGCAGCCGCTCTGGAGCCTAGAGCGGACCCGCTGCTACGAGTCAACCCTTACTAGAGTAAAGATGCTTACCTGATGATGTAGCAATGGTATGATTCGAACTTGCCACATTAACCAAGTACAGTTTATTGAACGAGTGGTACTCACCGAAGTGGTACTCTTGCTTGGAGCCTGGCGCGGCGTCCATGTCGCAGGTCGGCGGCGCTGTGCGGCGCGCGCGCGGCCGGACCTCCCCCCGTCCCCCCTGCCACTTCCCCCCGCACCTCGCCCCGCCCCCTGACCCCTGACCCACTGCTGTGCTCCTCCTCGCCCGCGGCTCCACAACTAACAACACTAATTAGTTCGTTTTTTTTAATCTCACTTAAAACAAACCACTTCAATTAAATAAACAGCAAAGTTCCTATACAAACCTACGTACCTCGTCTGCAGCTAAACGTGACTGCACTAAGTATTGTTACGTTGTAAACCTTCATAAACCTACGTCGTGCTTTTTCACTTGCGTTTGTAATGCAATTGCAACTAGGTGTGTATTGTAGATTGTAGGTACACTCTTACTACTTCTTTTTGTTTTTTTTTTTTCAAATTTTCTTTTAATTGTTTTCAGACCGATGCATTACAATATACTAGTCGACCCGGCGAACTTCGTACCGCCTAACCTATTATTATCTTGTGTGTGTTTTATACTTATAAACCTCTCCCTCTTAAATCACTCTATCTATTAAACAAAACCGCATCTAAATCCGTTGGGTAGTTTTAAAGATTTAAGCATACATAGGGACAGACGCGGAAAGCGACTTTATTTTATACTATGTACTAGAGGCTGCCCCGCGGTATTTCCCGCGCAGATTTCTCATAAACACAAAAATCCCGTTTTTTCCCGTTCCCGTGGGAATTTCGGGAAATCCTTTCTTAGTACTCACCTACACTTCCTAAGGAACCTACATGCCAAATTTCAGCTTTTTACGCCCAGTAGTTTCGGCTCTGCGTTGTCTGTCAGTCAGTCAGTCAGTCAGTCAGTAACGGAAGAGTTTGTGGATATGATAGGCTGTTTACTCCCGGTCTTCCTAGGTATATATATTGATTGATATTAATTGTTAATCTGAAAATGTTGCTGTAAATAAATAAATGGTGCATTTATTTATTTACAGCAACAATTGGTGCACAATAGGTGCTATTGTAATTTTGATTTTCATTATAAACTAAATTTCTTTAGGAGCAATGAAGACTTTCCATCTCAGGATCTCCCAATGATGTCTTCGTCAGCCAGGCAGGGCCAGGATCAAGTGGAACCGGGCCGGACAAATCTGCATTTGAACACGGATCCTTTGGCTGGATCGCAACTGGCGGAATCTCCAGCAACCAGCTACAGAGCAAGAATTAGGCTACGAACGCACAGGCGGTTTTTTGCCGCGCGGATTTTATGTAACATACTGTAGCCTATGGAAGTGTGCGCACCAGCGGATAAAAAACCGCGCGGTTAAACATCCGCTGTCGCGGTTTTATTTCCGCGCGGCTAAAAATTCGCCTGTACCTTCGTGGCCTATGAATAAGGTTGAAAATGAAATAACAACCTATCCAACCGCGCGGAAATAAAACCGCAATAGCGGATTTTTATCCGCGCGGTTTGTTTCCGCGCGGATAAAAATCCGCCTGTGCGTTTGAAGCGTTAATGTGAGTGTGACAGACGTTGGGCTGGTTGTGTGTGACTGTGTGGGTGAGTGAGACCGGCCGGGGGCTCCTACTTGTGGCGCCCTCTGTCGGTGGCGGCGGACAACCTGATTGAACACTAGCGAAACATCCCGTGCGGTGTGCAATGCGGCTGAACTGCTCTTTTGTAACTGCGTCAAGTTGCCGCTAGAGGGTGCTGAAGCAGAATGTTTTAATCATCGTAATAAATATTGAGAAAATTATATCGATCAGATTTAAAGGCTTTAAAAGCCGAAAGTCCACTGCTAGACAAAATTTGTCGCCTATTCGCTTCTCGCTGTTCATTTCTAGCCCAACTAGGTAGTAAGTTATACTCGTTAAGAGTCAGTTTACAGAGATGCTAGCGCCATTCTCGAAAAAAAATGTATCTTCTAAATTAAGGCAAATATCAAAAATGTAGCACAGTATGACACTAGATTCTTTCTAGATAGATCTTCTTTGTATTTTTTTTCTTTTGTTTTGTATGCCTGTATTGTTCGTGTGAATAAAGATTTATCATTTGTCATTTAGATAATCTTGCTTAGTATTTTTTGAGCACAGTAAAGTAGTCCTTACTAAAAAGAACAAAATTATCCACAGAAAAGTGACCACTTTTAGCAACACTCTGTAGCTTTCCTTAGTCTTTAACTTAAAAGCTATACAACAGTGCCCTAAAAATACTAGGCTACATTATCTAGTGTCATACTGTGCCACATTTTTTAATTTGCCTAAGTTAAGAAGATATTTGTTTTTTTCGCATCGCTATTAAACTAGCTCATAATCGCCATGGGTGGGTCAGCTGTCTCAAGTTTCGTCCTGCATTCCGGGTCGACTGGGTGCAGTGAGTGCAGAGTGCAGGCGGCGGGGCGGCGGCGGCGGCGCACGGCGCAGTCAGCGACCGGCGCGCGACCCGCGAGCACGCCGGTTCACACGATGACGTCAGAGGCGGGGGCGACTGCGGCGGGGGAGGGGGAGGGGGGAGACTCCGGTGACGTCACCGTGCGCCTCGCCACTCGCGAAGACATGCCGACCGTGCTCAAGATGATACACGTGAGTTTAATGCTAGAGCATTTCTGTGGAATTCCAAACAATGAAATAGAACCTAAATATAGATGCTAGATAGATAGATAACTCAAACACAAACCCCAGGGTACCAACCAACCCTACTAGAAAAGTTTTTAATCTTACTAAAGAGTTAATCTACCTATCTAAGTACTAAGTAAGTATCTATTACGTACACTTGATTCGACTGATACGAGTAAAGTATGATCACAATGTTATTCAATAGCTGCTAGTAGTTAGAAGACAGCCCGTACTAGATTAGGAATCATTATTTGACCTATCTAATAATTTACTTTTGAACGCAAAGAAAACTAATTGCATTAAGTTTTCCTTGCCAAATGTGACTGCTTATGATACAGACATACATTTGGACAATAACAAGCTTAATCTGGTAAATCAAACTGTATTCCTTGGTATCACTCTAGATTCGAAACTTCAGTGGGGCCCCCATATCTCAAATCTTGCGGCAAGGCTCAGTTCGGCTGCGTACGCAATCTGGAAAATCAGAAAATTAACTGATGTTTCTACCGCGAGACTTGTGTATTTCAGTTACTTTCATAGCTTAATGACCTATGGCTTGCTTCTATGGGGAAGAGCTGCAGATATTAACGTCATTTTTATACTACAAAAACGCGCAATTAGAAACATTTATCAGCTTAAAGCTCGCGAGTCCCTCAGACAAAAATTCAAAGAAATTGATATTTTGACGCTTCCGTCCCAGTACGTCTTTGAAATTATTATGTATACTCGTAAAAACTTACATATGTTTGATAAAAAATGTGATAAAATTAAAGACCTTAGAACGCGTAGCAAAAACAAACTAAGTATTCCACAGAACAGACTAAAACGGACAAACAAATGCTTTATAGGAAACGAAGTAAGATTTTATAACAAGATCCCTGAAGAGATTTTGATCCTGAATGATAATGAGTTTAAAACTCGTATCAAAAAAGGTTTGATTAAGAAAGCTTATTACAATGTTGATGATTATGAAAACGACAAAGACGCATGGAAGTAGTCTAGCTCTGCACGATATTTTCATTATTTCATGTATGTACTTTAAATCTTATTAATTTATGTTCTTTGTATTGTAAATTGAAATGTAATGTCACATATATAAGAACAAAAAAAAAAAAAAAAAAAAGAGAGAAATTGTAAAGTAGAGTTTGTTACCCCTTTCTTCTCTACGCTGTAAAATCATTGCGAAAGGGAGTAGAATCATTTGACAGAGGAGGGCTCGTGTGGGGGCGTCTCCAGGCGACCATTGTCGTAAGGCAAGGCAAACATTGTTTGCCTGAGCCAATTAGTGGGCACCCTGAACTACCTCGCCTCTATCAGTATAGGATACTTTACGAAATAAGGTATCAATATTAATTAGATTAGTCTAATTGACTTTCAATAAGCGATATCTTGTATCCTGTATTGAATAAATCATTTTTTACTTTTTTTTTTACTTTTTTATCCTATCTAACAATGCGTCCAACTAGTACCTAAAAACCAATACAAATTGCTAACAACAATTGTATCTTGCCAATAGTTCAATTATTTTTTGCAAATTGTTTAAGCATAGGACAGCTAAAGATACGCCACCTGCGAAAAAAAAATCCAAACTATATCAAAATTGTGTCACAGTATTGCACTAGTGATGAAGCCTAGTATTTTTAGGGTACTGTTGTATATATTTTAGGTTAAAGAAAGCTACACAGATAGTTGCCAAAATTGTCTGTTTTAGCAACACTTTGTAGCTTTCATTGGTCTTTAACCTAAATGCTTTCCAACAGTACCCTAAAATACTTTATTACATTATCTAATGGAATACTGTTTCACATTTTTGACATTTGCCTTCGTTTAAAAGATTTTAATTTTTTTTGCCTGTGGCGCTACTTTAGCTATGCTATGGCTCTTATCTTAATCAATGGTTGGAGCGTGTAGAAGCGTAGAAGCTAATGTTTTTTTTTGTGCGTGGCGCTAGTGCATCCCCGCTGCTTCTCCTCTGTCACCTGCCAGGTCCACTCAACTACCTATTCAAAAAGCAACTTGTGTTATTTAAGGAACTGGCCGAGTTCGAGGGACATCCAAATGGGCCGCAGCTCAGTGTGGAAGGTATACTTATATATTTTTATCAAAATTATACCAACATTCATCATTACTTATAATTATACTTCCTTATTGTCTCAAACCCAAAAATTCAAATCACATTTAAAAAGTGAGTGAGTAACATAGCTCGAAGAACAGATGGTCGCTGGGGCCGAAAATGGTTGCTCAAGACCCGACGCTGTGGCGGTCTGTGGGGAAGGCCTATGTTTAGCAGTGGACGTCTTTCTGCTCAAATGATGATGATGAATTAACTAATAATTACAGCAGGGCAAGGCCCTCCACCTCTCTTTTTTTACATTTTACCTTTCTTTGGTATAAGTTTTCGACTTCTGCAGACCTGATCAAGGACGGGTTCGAGTCGTCGCCGCCGTGGTTCTTCGTGCTGCTGGCGGAGCGCGGCGGGGGCGCGGAGGGCGCGGGTGGCGCGGGGGGCGCGGCGGGCGCGGCGGGGCGGGAGGTGGTGGGGCACGCGCTGTGCTCGCGCGCCTACTCGAGCTGGACGCGGCGCGCCTACTACGTAGAAGACTTGTTCGTGCGGCCGGCGGCGCGGCGCGGCGGGGTCGGCCGCGCGCTGCTGCGGCACCTCGCCCAGGTCGGTCTGCCGCTGCCACCATCAGGCTATCATCTATATATACCTTACATCTAACCCAAACACGACTTCGCTACTGTTATAACTGAGGAGTTTCCTATGATTCTCCTCCTATCTCCATCAACAGATTGTGACAACTCCAACTCTGATCAATTTCGTCTGAAACGTGACCACCAAAATTGATCTCATCATCAGATCAAGTAATTTTCACAATAACGGCCAGTCAATCTAGTTAGATTAAGTCCGCTAGAAGAGAAGATAATTCAAGTTGTAGACGGACTTAGGTACAAACGACAAGCGCAAAGTCTTTTATAAAATATCCGTTAGGATATAATCTATCAGCTTGTTCACCTCCGTGGCTCTAAGCGCGGGGCGATAATGATATGACCTGCATCTATTGATTCACATGCCGTTGTCACGTTCAGGCCCGCCGCCCGCTCCGGGTCGGGTCGCGTGCGTGAACTGGTTGGTGATGGATGAGGTTGACCTCTCGGTGGCTCATGTTGCAGGAGTGCGTGCGCGTGGGCGCGACGCGCGTCGACTGGCACGTGCTGGCGAGCAACGCGGCCGCGCGCGCCTTCTACTCGCGGCTCGGCGCGCGCGACCTGCGCGCCCACGAGGGCCGCCTCGCGCTGCGCCTCGACGAGCCGCAGATACGCGCGCTCGCCATCTCCGACTAGCTACAGTACTGTAAGGCTTCAAACGCACAGGCGGATTTTTTCCGCGCAGTTTTTATGTAACATATTGAATCCTGTGGAAGTGTCCGCACCAGAGGATAAAAAACCGTGCGGATAAAAATCCGATGTTGCGGTTTTATTTCCGCGCGGATAAAAATTCACCTGTACGTTCGGGGACTAAGAATAAGGTTGAAAATGAAATAACAACCTTTCAAACCGCGCGGAAATAAAACCGCAACAGCACATTTTTATCCACGCGGTTTGTTTCCGCGCGGATAAAAATCCGCCTGTGCGTTTGAAGCCTAACTGACTATAGTTCAAGTTCATACAATTCAAGTAACTTGCGTACAGTGCCGGTCTAGGACGGCGTAACAGTTTTGTCTATGATCTCGTGCGCCCTAGACTGTATTATCAAACAACAAGAGCTATTTCGCAACACAGAAAAAAAGAAAGTGTTACCGCGAGGCAAGACCGCCACTGTACTATTAGGCCCCGTCCGCACCGCAATGTTTTTTCGCGCGATTTTTTTTCCTGTAATGCTGATTCACATTGAATCCTACAGGTACAAGTTACCGCACTGCGATTTAAAAAACTCGTAAAAAGTAGCAGGTAAGTAGGATTTATGAACATAAATCAGAGCGAAAAAAAAACGCACGAAAAAAAAACGTGTGATGTGGACGGGGCCTTAGGATCTTACTTACCTATTTTCTATGGTATAGCCACTAGCAACCAACCTAACCCCATAATCCCACACACACACACACTAGCTAGACTAATAAACAGCAAAGGTAATACAGTGACAGTGGGTAGCTCAGGCTGCTGGTGACTGTTAAAAGAGACAAATTGTTTAAATATTATGTTCCCTGAATTCTGTCTATGTATATCAAAATCATCATTGTAATGATTAATTAAATTATGTTTGAATGAGGTTAAATTAACTTACTTTTGTTTATTTTTCCCTTCCACTTCTATTGTTTCCCAAATAGACCCTACACTACTAGCACCCACTTCCTAATGAAAATTAAACACTAACCCTGTTATTCATAAAAAGTTAAAGAGCATTTTAGTTATTTGACGTATGTCAATTTAGACTGGATGTCACGTATTTACCATACAACAAACAGAGAAGTTAGAACTCCAGTAAATCTACTTAAAATGTACTGTATCTTTATGAATAAGATGGTAAGGTATAAAATTTGTTTGTAATGTTTAATATAGAAAATTTTAATTTTAAAACTAAGTACTTACCTACTTACTTAAGTAGTTCATCTTCCATAGAAAACTTACAAAATTATATCCACACATAAAAAATATTTTTCCCCATAAATTACACCATCTTAATTAGTTAAGTACTTACTACTTATTAAATCATATTTTTTTAATACAAATTATTTAAACTGTTACATGCATGCACTGGTTCCAAACATACATATTTGTGGCTATTGGCTACAGACACTGCAAAGCTATTAAGTTGTTTATCAAATGATTAGAATGATTCATGTGTTTATGAATGTTTTTAAAGTAGGTAGTCTTATACACAGTAACTCAAAAACTAAGAGCACTCACTGCATCTGTTTGACTATTGTGTATGACTTCATAGTAGGTATACTTAAGTATTTTATTTATTTTTATCATTTATCAATAGGAATTAATGCATTTTAAATAGACTGTAGTCCTTAATAAATGTTCTAACTGTACTAATATGAAATAAATTAATTTAATCACTCCTCTCAAAAATGTATACAATTAGGGTTCAGATACAGATACAACTCAATTGAGAGAAAGGGTTTATTAAGTTTGAGTTTCGTACACCTTAATGTAAAAAAAATCTAAACCCTAGGTATAGGAAACTAGGAAGGAAGATAGCTAGGTATAGGAAGGATAGGAATAAATAAAAAAAATGTTTTAGAGAGTTGTAAGTATTTATGTAAATTTATCTAAGTAACTCAATTTCAACAAACATCCTAGTTACCTTAATAACTTAAAGTCATTAATTTTCTTTTAAACTTACATTCATAAAAGGGTTTGAGAAGATCACCTCGGTCCGTTGTGATTGCCTTTGGCGGTCTACTCTTCCTGTTTGTGGCTAATCTGCTCTCAGGTTGTCTCACTTGCACTTTTCACATGTCTCTGTTATAATTAGTTTTCATTTATCTGTAAGAATAGAAACCGGAGTGTAAAACTACAATTTGAAAATTAAATTGATAAACTTTAGGTATTTTTTTTAAATATGAGTAAAACTTTTGTAACTAAAAAGGTTTAATTTCCTCAGATGATACATAACTGATCACACTTTTGTAAGCACTTGGGTGCCCTAGAATTTTTACTAGGTACCAACTACAAAGAAGTTTAAGCAAAGGAGTACAGGTTGACGCTAAGAAAAATCTAAATCGGCCAATTAAAGTGCTCATCATTGGATTAGTGAAAACCTACAACGACCCTCTGATCATAAATAGGTGCACACTTGTTTCAGGAGAACTACAATCATTAATTAAATAGGTGCTAACCTAAATAAATGCAGATCCAGTGGCTCTGGCGATGGAGCAGCGGCGTTCGCGGGTAGGAAGAAATGCTCCTTTAATGCAAACACTTGCTTCTCAATGCTGTGCTGACTTCGCCTCAATGCAAATGCACTCTCATCAGAGCTAACAAAGTTTACAGCAAAGGGAATACCTTGCAATGGCTGCAGTGCTAGCAGAAGTTGCAACTTCTCATTGGATTCGCACTCACTCACAAAAAGCTACAATACAAACAATACAATAGAACCAACCAACAACCAACCAAACCAACGTAAACATAACGTGACATTGTACACAAACAGTTTTTTCTGCTGACGGATTGAGATTAGGGATGCAACGATTATATCGAAAATTCGATAATTTTGATAAAACTGAACCCAAAATATCGATATTTTTAACGATATTAAGTGTTCACCAATCTATATATATAAAACTCTTCCGTTACTGACTGACTGACTGACTGATTGACTGACTGACTGACTGACAGACAACGCAGAGCCGAAACTACTGGGCGTAGCGGGCTGAAATTTTGCATGTAGGTTTCTTAGGGAGTGTAGGTGAGCACTAAGAAAGGATTTCCCGAAATTCCCATGGGAACGGGAATAAAATGGATTTTTGTGTTTATGAGAAATCTACGCGAGTGAAACCGCGGGGCAGCCTCTAGTACGATATATAATTTAAGCAAAACTGAAAAAAATCTATACATATTGATATAAGAACAACTTCGTATCCCTAATTGGGATTGAATGATTGAATGAACGAATCTGATTGAATACTGAATGTATTTTATTTAGTTCCGCAAGATGGCGCGCGCAATCCTAAATCGCACCAGCGTTGTCTTGCGAGCGCAGCGTAAATAGCCCGTCTGGGCTGACGTCGAGGAAGCCCCAAGAGCCCCAAGGCCCAAGGCCTACTAACCTAACCCATCACTATTATGGGTAGGCCAGTGACATTATTATTATTATTATTATTATGTTTCTCAATACTCTTCGGTATCACGGGATGGAGCCCGGTCCTTTGAGAGGCGTGCGAGGGGACGAATCCAACTCGTAGAGGCCCTTTCGAGAGTTTTGCTATATTGTATATGGATCACCAACCAGGCACCGCCACTAAATGCACAAATAGATCATGCACCCAGAGACGGCACCCAGAAGGTGATAGGAACTATTGTAAAATGGATGACAAGAAATGGTTTATGGGGGTGAACTGTTTAATGGACCGGTTAACTGGTGCTATGGAGTGAAATACCGGTACGCCTGCCTTTAATGCAACATTTCACTAATTATCATGGCAGGCGGTGACTCGCTGTCCACTGGGTGGGCTTCCACTAAGTCGCCGATATATTGGCAACGGGTCGCAACACTGGTCGTAGACAGCTAAGGTTGTCGAGAGGTGAGACTGCGGGCAGCATAAGATGCACCCGGCGTTATGACATTTTACACTTCCAACCTGGAGCATAGGCTTCGCTCTTGCTACTCCACTCTGGCCGGCTGATGAAGGCAAGCTCAGAGGCGGGGGGGTGTGTGTCTGTGATGACTGCATGTGAGTGTGCGTGTGATGACTGCGTGTGTCCCCCTGGAGGTATAGGGTCCGTGGTGTCGCCACTCACCATCGACTCGCCACAAGCCGTCCCTGCGGTGACTAATTGCAATGGAAGTTCCAGACCGAAAGTACTGGAATTTCCACTGGGCGATGGGGTCGTCACATCCCTACGCCATTATTATTATTATTATTATTATTATTATTATGTTTCTCAATACTCTTCGGTATCACGGGATGGAGCCCGGTCCTTTGAGAGGCGTGCGAGGGGACGAATCCAACTCGTAGAGGCCCTTTCGAGAGTTTTGCTATATTGTATATGGATCACCAACCAGGCATCGCGACTAAATGCACAAATAGATCATGCACCCAGAGGCGGCACCCAGTAGGTGATAGGAACTATTGTAAAATGGATGACAAGAAATTGTTTATGGGGGTGAACTGTTTAATGGACCGGTTAACTGGTGCTATGGAGTGAAATACCGGTATACGCCTGCCTTTAATGCAACATTTCACTAATTATCATGGCAGGCGGTGACTCGCTGTCCACTGGGTGGGCTTCCACTAAGTAGCCTATATATTGGCAACGGGTTGCAACACTGGTCGTGGACAGCTAAGGTTGTCGAGAGGTGAGACTGCGGGCAGCATAAGATGCACCCGGCGTTATGACATTTTACACTTCCAACCTGGAGCATAGGCTTCGCTCTTGCTACTCCACTCTGGCCGGCTGGTGAAGGCAAGCTCAGAGGCGGGGGGGGGGGGTGTGTGTGATGACTGAATGTGAGTGTGCGTGTGATGACTGCGTGTGTCCCCCTGGAGGTATAGGGTCCGTGGTGTCGCCACTCACCATCGACTCGCCACAAGCCGTCCCTGCGGTGACTAATTGCAATGGAAGTTCCAGACCGAAAGTACTGGAATTTCCACTGGGCGATGGGGTCGTCACATCCCTACGCCATTATTATTATTATTATTATTATTATTTTATCTTACTAAGTGGATTTTGTAAACAGAATTCTGAGCGCTTGGAAAGAAACCTAACGGTACGTATGGCATAAAGAAAAATTTGAAAATTATAACACGAGTCAACATAACATGATTCAACCTAACTTGCGTCTACCTAACTTGAGTCAACCTAACTTGAGTTGACCTGACTTGAGTCGACCTAACTTGAGTAAACCTAACTTGAGTAAACCTAACTTGAGTCAACCTAACTTGAGTCAACCTAACTTGAGCCGACCTAACTTGAGTTGACCTAACTTTAGTCGAAATAACTTGAGTCAACCTAACTTCAGTCGACCTAACTTGAGTTGACCTAACTTGAGTCGACCTAACTTGAGTCAACCTAACTTGAGTCAACCTAACATGGGTCAACCTAACTTGGGTCAAACTAACTTGAGTCAACCTTACTTGAGTCTTACTTACTTGAGTCAACCAAACTTCTGGAAATCTTACTCAAGTCAACAAAACACAACCTGACCTTTGGAAACCTAACACGAGTCAATCTAAATTCTGGAAACCAAACACAAGTCAACCTAACTTGTTGCAAACGATCAACTTAAGTTCAGTGGCGGCACGTACGGCGTAACAGTTTTGTCTATGGTCTCGTGCGCACTGCGACTGTTATACCAAAGAACAAAAGCTATGTATTTTGCAATATGGAAAACCCGAAAGTGTTAAGCCGGCCGTGTGCGCCACTTTTCCATTACCTAACTCAACTTTTTCAACACGCTATTTGCCTTTATTATCGACCCTGTAGAACTAAGATTTAATGGATCGTAAGGTTAGTAGTTTAACCATCATCTAAGGCTCATAGGTACATTACATACATCATGAAAATTGGCAGTAGTTCTGATCACAATACAAAAATTGTCCATGCCTTTAAAAGGCATGGACAATTTTTTCGTGGTTGCCAACGTTCAATAGGAAGTAAAATTTACTTCCTATCTATCCTGATCCCTACAATTAAACTTTTGGATTTTTTAAGATGCTAATTTTTTTAATTTAAAAATCATGAACTTTATCAAAAGGATACCATACTCCTACAAGTAACATTAACAAACATAAAATCTGTCCACAAACATTATTTGATGACGCATATTACCAACTTAACTATCCGGTGGTGCCAAAAGAAAGCAAGACCGGTTAAACTTTTAAGCTATTAATATTACTATAATATTATTATTATGTGAACTGGAAATTCATGATTGAAAATCGAAAAACCAATTTTTGGAATTTGTCTATTATTTCTAAAAGGATCTTGGGCCACGATTAAGTTTCAAGGTCTGATGATGATGAATCCGGAAGACAAGAAATGCTATTCCATAATGGCATAACGAATTGAAGTTCTGTTTGCACTTGTAACTAAGTTTACGGAATGCACTAATAAACTAACGTAACCTTTTTACAACCTAACCTTTTTTTTTTCTAAACCTAACCTAACAATTTAAAAAAAAAAATCTAACCTAAGCTTTTTTATGTTGCAAAAAGAAAGAATAGCTTTGTTGTTCGCTCGTACAAAGTAAAAAAAATACACATAAACGGACCATGGAAAGGCAAAACGAACAAAATGGGTAAGGTTAGGTTAGGTTAGGTTAGGTTAGGTTAGGTTAGGTTAGGTTAGGTTAGGTTTTTTTTTTTTTTTTTTTGAAGTTTTTGTTGGAGTTTCGTAAACTCCAACTTTTAGATTTAAACTCACAATTTCAGAGCTAATGGCATACTCTTCGATTGTGGTTTTGTTGCTTATGTTTGCAATATTGTATTGACAATGGGAGTTGGTGGTTTGTTAAAGTTCTTTAAGTTTTTCACAATGTGGACCACCATTTTATGAAACGATTCAATTGTCGTTTGCTTTTTAATTATTTCAGGTAATGCATATGGGTCGCTGATTATCAATGCTGCGGTGAGGTGGTTTTGGCGTATTTCGCCAAAACGTGGGCAGTGCCTTATAAGGTGATCGAGGGTCTGCGGGCTGACTCCGTCACAAGGACATTGGTCGTTTGTTGTAATGTGAAACCGGTTAAGGTAACTTTTATGATAGCCGTGATTTGTTAATAGTTGTGTGATAGCAAAGTATGGTCTGACTGCAGTTAGGTATTCTGTTAGATTTTCATATGTTGGGAGGAGTGATTGTATATGAGGGCTGGTCTTAGAATATAATTCTTCGGCTTCTTTTTTGCATTGGAGTTTGTTCATGTATTTTATGTACGATATGGGGACCGAGAAGTAGTCGAGTGCTTTATGAGAGGCCGCGGCAGATTTGGCTGCGGCATCAGCTGCTTCGTTACCTATAATACCAGTGTGGGACTTTACCCATTTGAAGGTAATGTTTATGTTATTTTGAGTTGCAGTGATGTATGTTTGATGAATTTTATTTACAAGAGGAGTTGTGCTGTTTGGGTTCATGATCTCCTGTAAGCTTGACATACTGTCTGAGTGTATGATTGTGGGAGATGCATGTTTAGATATTGTCCATGTTATTGCTTGATAAATAGCTAGTAGCTCGGCCTGGAAGACCGAGCAGCAGGAGTGGAGTTTTAATTTCTTTGTAGTGGATTTGCCATTGGGATGGTAAGCAACAAATGCGGCACCAACTTTTTCATCATGCTTGCTGCCATCCGTATATACATTAAATACGTTTTGAGAGTTGTCTATTTGGGTCTCATTTTCAATTATAATTTTCGGTCTGATAGCTGGGTGTAGCAGGTCTTTAATTGGGGTTGGTGTTTCGACGGGGACGTCAGCTGGGAGGTATTTCGATTGTTTTCTTAATTTAGATATTTCGTTGTCAGATGTTGCCAGGATTTTTGCTGGTAGTGGTGTGAGTTGGGCTATTGAGATAGATGCTGGTGTACTGATTGTTCGAAATCCTTGGATAATTTTTATTGCGAATAGTCGTTGTAAAGATAGAAATCGCTGGTGGACATATTTGATTTTAAGAGCTGTGGACCAAATGCTAGAATTGTAACAAATTATTGGTTCTATAACATGGTTGTAGATGATTTTTATATTATCTGTTAGGTTAGGTTAGGTTAGGTTAGGTTAGGTTAGGTTAGGTTAGGTTAGGTTAGGTTAGGTTAGGTTAGGTTAGGTTAGGTTAGGTTAGGTTAGGTTA